>OY992884.1:111270192-111388360 GCA_963921405.1 Cepaea hortensis | reverse complement strand
CTATCTGGCCCACTCAACCCAGCCGACGTCAACCAGGTTTATTACAGATCACACACATGAGTATATTATTGTTGGACACGCTCTAATCTCAAGAATGATGCACTGGGTGGGTCTGGCGCCAATGCATCCTTATCTGGTATATGCGCCTCCGAGGTGCGGGATCAATGCGGGCAATCGGCATTGTGTCCACAGGCAAGTCACAACAGGGGGATTCTATTGTATTGATAAAACTGGCGAAGTGTGCGGGGTTCACAATCTATGTCTGGTCTGTAACTTGTACATGACTCATTTGTTAACTGTCTCTTCCTCCTTCCCTCACTTCTTCTTCTTCTTCTTCTTCTTCTTCTTCTTCTTCTTCTTCTTCTTCTTCTTCTTCTTCTTTTTCTTCTTCTTCTTCTTCTTCTTCTTCTTCTTCTCTTCTTCTTCTTCTTCTTCTTCTTTTCTTCTTCTTCTCTTCTTCTTCCTTCTTCTTCCTCTCCTCTTCTTCTTCTTCTTCTTCTTTCTTCTTCTTCTTCTTCTTCTTCTTCTTCTTCTTCTTCTTCTTCTTCTTTCTTCATCTTCTTCTTCTTCTTCTTCTTCTCTTCTTCTTCTTCTTCTTCTTCATCTCATCACTCATACTTCTTCTTCTTCTTCTTCTTCTTCTTCTTCTTCTTCTTTCTTCTCTTCTTCTTCTTCTTCTTTCTTCTTCTTCTTCTTCATCATCATCAACTTCAATATATTCTTCTCTTCTTCTTCTTCTTCTTCTTCTTCTTCTTCTTCTTCTCTTCTTCTTCTTCTTCTTCTTCTTCTTCTTCTTCTTCTTCTTCTCTTCTTCTTCTTCTTCTTCATCAACTTCACTATATTCTTCTCCTTATTCTTCTTCTTCTTCTTCTTCTCCTTCTTCTTCTTCTTCTTTTCTTCTTCTTCTTCTTCTTCTTCTTCTTCTCTTCTTCTTCTTCTTCTTCTTCTTCTTCTTTCTCTTCTTCCTTCATTCAACTTCACTATATTTCTTCTCTTATTCTTCTTCTTCTTCTTCTTCTTCTTCTTCTTCTTCTTCTTCTTCTTCTTCTTCTTCTTCTTCTTCTCTTCTTCTTCTTCTTCTTTCTTCTTCTTCTTCTTCTTCTCTCTTCCTCTTCCTCTTCTTCTTCTTTTCTCTTCTTCTTCTTCTTCTTCTTCTTCTTCTTCTTTCTTCTTCTTCTTCTTCTTCTTCTTCTTCTTCTTCTTCTTCTTCTTCTTCTTCTTCTTCTTCTTCTTCTCTTCTTCTTCTTCTTCTCTTCTTCTTCTGCATCTGCTTCTTCTTCTCTTCTTCTTCATCATCAACTTCAATATATTCTTCTTCTTCTTCTTCTTCTTCTTCTTCTTCTTCTTCTTCTTCTTCTTCTTCTTCTTCTTCTTCTTCTTCTTCTTCTTCTTCTTCTTCATCATCAACTTCAATATATTCTTCTTCTCCTTCTTCTTCTCTTCTTTTCTTCTTCTTCTTCTTCTTCTTCTTCTTCTTCTTCTTCTTCTTCTTCTTCTTCTTCTTCTTCTTCTTCTTCTTCTTCTTCTTCTTCTTCTTCTTCTTCTTCCTCTCTTCTTCTTCTTCTCTTCTTCTTCTTTCTCTTTCTTCTTCTTCTTCTTCTTCTTCTTCTTCTCTTCTTCTTCTTCTTCTTCTTCTTCTTCTTCATCAACTTCATATATTCTTCTTTTCTTCTTCTTCTTCTTCTTCTTCTTCTTCTTCTTCTTCTTCTTCTTCTTCTTCTTCTTTCTTTTCTTTCTTTCTCTTCTTCTTCTTTCTTTTTCTTCTTCTTCTTCTTCTTCTTCTTCTTCTTCTTTCTTCTTCTTCTTCTTCTTCTTCTTCTTCTTCTTCTTCTTCTTCTTCTTCTTCTTCTTCTTCTTCATTCTTCTTTCTTCTTCTTCTTCTTCTTCTTCTTCTTCTTCTTCTTCTTCTTCTTCTTCTTCTTCTTCTTCTTTCTTCTTCTCTTCTTCTTCTTCTTCTTCTTCTTCTTCTTCTTCTTCTTCTTCTTCTTCTTCTTCTTCTTCTTTCTTCTTCTTCTTCTTCTTCTTCTTTCTTCTTCTTCTTCTTCTTCTTCTTCTTCTTCTTCTTCTTCTTCTTCTTCTTCTTCTTCTTCTTCTTCTTTCTTCTTCTTCTTCTTCTTCTCTTTTCTTCTTCTTCTTCTTCTTTTTCTTCTTCTTCTTCTTCTTCTTCTTCTTCTTCTTCTTCTTCTTCTTCTTCTTCTTCTTCTTCTTCTTCTTCTTCTTCTTCTTCTTCTTCTTCTTCTTCTTCTTCCTTCTTCTTCTTCTTCTTTCTTCTTCTTCTTCTTCTTCTTCTTCTTCTTCTTCTTCTTCTTCTTCATCAACTTCAATATATTCTTCTTTTTCTTCTTCTTCTTCTTCTTCTTCTTCTTCTCTTCTTCTCTTCTTCTTCTTCTTCTTCTTCTTCTTCTTCTTTGTCTTCTTCTTCTTCTTCTTCTTCTTCTTTTTCTTCTTCTTTTTCTTCTTCTTCTTCTTCTTCTTCTTCTTCTTCTTCTTCTTCTTCTTCCTTTTCCTCTTCTTCTTCTTCTTCTTCTTTTCTTCTTCTTCTTCTTCTTCTTCTTCTTCTTCTTCTTCTTCTTCTTCTTCTTCTTCTTCTGCTTCTTCTTCTTCTTCTTCTTCTTCTTTTAATTCTTGTTCTTCTTCCTCCTCTTCTTCTTCTCTTCCATAATTTAAATCAATGTAGTTTTTGGTTTTTTTTTTTTTTTTTTTGGTGAGAGGGGAAAGAGATGTACAGAGAAAAATAAAGGTGTGGTAACTGTAATGTCCTTTGTGCGTTTTTTTTTTTTTTTCAAAGTACTTGGTAAGTGGATCTACATTTCTCTAAGGTTCTTCATGATAGACAGTCTTGCGCTTGTTTTTATAACATGGTATGAGTGCCCGTCTTTCAGAAAGTAATGAGAAACTACAGAACGTAAACTTGAAAAGAAATCACAAACAGCCCCAAAAAATGCTAGTGCTAAAAAGCTAAAACAACACAACAATTATAATTGAAAGGCAACAACAAAAATCACTGAGAGATAAGAAAACGTGTGAAGAATTTACTGATTCAGCCTGAAGAAACGATTCTCGTGCCAATGAAACAGAAGTAGATATATAAAAGCAAAACAGATAACATAAATGCACCGAGAGCATGTTTACCTTATGAAATAGCTAAACGACAGCTGGAGACTTCCAATTTCGCTTTAACAAAGACAACCACAGAAGAATAAAGACGGCACAAGAATCATTCGGCTTCGCGTCCTGGCAACGATAATAATGGCGGGGACAGACATGAAGAGAGTCCATTGAACTGGCTCTAAAAATAGCTCTGACGGCCACAAGGCGGCTTAATCTTGGCCTTATGTGTTGCCGATCTCTCGGCAGCGAACACCTGATAATGCGACATGAATGAGCAAGGAGCTAGGATAAAAATATCTTATGTTATTTAAGTTCAGAAAATCCTAACTTGCACAGTTCGCGGCGACTGCACTAGTCAGGCTGCCTTAATTCCTCCAGCTCAATTGTAGGAACTATGACTGTGTTAAAATTAAACATTAAAACAGAATTCATCATCAATATCATCATCATCATCATCATCATCTTCTTCCTCTTCTTCTTCTTCTTCTTCTTCTTCTTCTTCTTCTTCTTCTTCTTCTTCTTCTTCTTCTTCTTCTTCTACTTTTGCAGTCAAGTGTCGTGGGGAGGAATAATTGGCGTTCCAGCGCCTGATGGGCGGCACTGGATAGTGTCATTTCGTGTGGTTGTACAATATCTTTAATGTCGTCAATCCATTTTCTTCTCGGGCGTCCTCTTGCTCTCGTCGCAGATGATCTTTGATGTAAGGCCAGTGCTGTCAGTTGATGGTGTTGCATACAAACGAGGTGGCCAAACCATTTGATACAAGGTGATTCCACTGTCTGTCTGACAACAACATTTCTTATTCGGTCTCGGATTGTTAAATTAGCAGATCTTCCCGGGCCTCTCACAGGTGTTGATTTTGCGTAAGTGTGATTTGGTTAATGTCAAAGGTTGAGTTTGGTAGCATAGGGATTGACTGAATATGCTGTTTATTATCTGTCGTTTTGCGGATATATGTATGTTTGGGTGCTTCAATATGGGTGATAGTTGATATGCAAGTGCACTTGCTTTTTGACATCTGATGTCAATTTCTCTATCCAATCTGCCATCTTCTGTGATCATACTTCAATTTATATGTATACTTATTGGACCGGGAGATCTGCTAACTTGCATTACTTCATTACTTCGGTTTTGGCTGTATTTATAATTTCACAAAATGGGTTAACACGGCTGTCGTAGCAGTATGGAATTTCCCCGTAAGGGAGATTAGCACGCAAAGTAGGGCTTAAGTTATTTATATCTTGGGGGAAGCCGTTTAGAATTTTGTCGTCGAGAAGATTCTAGAGTCTAGATTGTTCGCGTAGAAGATATTTCTAGATTAGAACTACGCACTTAGAAACTTTCGAGTGAACTAGAATGGGATTGGAAATCAGGGTTCACGGGAACTTGAAGTTTCACTGAACAATCGAGACATGTGTGCATGGAGAGTTCAGCACTCTTTCGGAAGTGAATGAGTTTGGGGCTCAGTCGCAGTGTCAACCTTGCACCAAGAAGGACATGAATTGACGCCCAGCTGATCTCATGGCATGTTCAGCCCGAAAAGCTGATGGAGGTTGTTCAGTCACTGGTCTATCATCATCATCATCATCTTCCACTTCTGCCGTCAAGCGTCGTGGGGAGGAATAATTTGCGTTCCAGCGCCCAGTGGACGGCACTGGATAGTGTCATTCCGTGAGGTTGTACAATGTCTCTGATGTCGTCAATCCATTTTCTTCTTGGACGTCCTCGTGGTCTCGTCGCAGATGATCTTTGATGTAAGGCCAGTGATGGTAGTTGTTGATGTCTATGATTCTACGTATATGGGGACACATATACTAGGGTTCGGGTGCTGATGGAGAGTAATACTTCAATACTGGGAGAGACGACGGGAATGATGGACGGGATGTGGGATGCAGTCTAAATAGATGTCTGGTCTTAACTGCCAGTGGAACCGGTTAAACTTTCGCTACCGATCAATATCTTTGTGTTTTTATTGTCCAAATGATGGATCCACAAAAAATAACTTGGTACAACATCATCATGCAGCTTGTATATCGCAGACCGTCGCTCTCAATTTGCCTACTATCAGGTGATTGATTGATTGATTGATCATACCCATCCTTGGTATGCCACTTCTCACCCAATCCACAATCATTCAACATAAATCATAACCCTACTTGCATGAATGATGTATAGGCATAATTAGGTGACTTCAGTCAATAAGCTAAAAGATAATTTCATACATTTAACACCGATGAAGTCACACTGAATCACCACATGAATGCTTCCATAGAACACACAGGAATTTATGCTAACACATAGGGAACTATTTACATTTAATGTGCCCATGTACTGTTTCTAGGACGAATTACACTAATTCCTCCTAACGACCTAATGCACATTTAAGATAGTTCCTTACTACTGAACTATGGATTCTAATATCCTAAATCCTTAGTTAATCACAAACTCCTAAATCACTACTGACTTAGATTAACTGCTTAAAGAGTAAAATGCACAACCTAGGCATAATGCTTATTCTTACATGGAAGCTGCATAACTAGAAAAAAAACACCCCACTATGGGTTAATCTAGTGCACAGATCATCTATGAACTACGACATCTGAATATAGTGCTTAGTCTCTCCTGAAATAAGTTCTTAAAGACTAACCAAATTTTTACAGCACACCAACTTTCCATTCTGGGAAAGGAGCATAACTAACTTAATATTACAGTGTGCTTACCTTCAACATAGTTGAATGTCTTCTTCAAAGATAAGCGTCATCATGTTTCAGGCTACAGACTAGGTATTTGCTGTCCTAGTTCACTGGTTGCTTAATAGGCTGGCACTTCTCTATCTTCCTCTATTGGAGTTGGCTAAACTTCAGATGGATTGTTGAGTAGAGGACACCAAGCCGTCAGTTCCAGTGGACCTTCTCCTTTTGAGCGATTGCTAAAGGTTTATTTCGTTTTACACACACTGCATGTCTGCCGGTCTTCGCTCTTTTTTAAAAACTCTTGGTTGTTGTTTTTCCGTCCCTTCCTCGACTGGGCTCTGGCGTCATTCCGGGTCGTGACCAATGGCTGAGCTATATATATCAATTATTGGGGTTCCCTTTTGGAATCAGCGCTCTTTTTTTACTTCAAATTAAGATGATGTAAATTTCATCTTTCTTCTCAAACAATAGGCGCTACTTACTTCATTTTTAAATTTGAATGTAATTCTAATGGTGGTAGTTGTTGGCGCTGTTGCTAACTGGAGGGTAGTATGGGGAAATTTAAACAGCGATGTGGCGGTTTGCAAGAAGTATACTACAATGATGATGATGATGATGATGATGATGATGATGATGATGATGATGATGATGATGATGATGATGATCATGATCATGATGATGATCATGATCATGATCATGATCATCATCATCATGATCATCATCATGATGATGATCATGATCATGATGATGATCATGATGATGATGCCTACGCCATTGGGCGAGATATTGGCGCACTATAAGGACATTTGGCCAGGGTCCTTTGGGATCTTGTGTGTGGTGTGAAAAAGCATAATTTATCATAGCCTGGAGAGAATAGTGTGGTTGGAAGTCACCAGAAGTTATAATGCCGAATGCGAAGAAACGTGTGGTGGGCAAAGAAAGCAAACAAAGAATTTAAAAACAAAACTGGGATTGTAGAAAACTTTGCTAAATGAGATAAAGGTTAGACAACAAAGCCAGTCTGGCCAAATAAGGCACAACTCCTTGTTTAACTGACTCAGTGCCAAACAAAATGTATATTTGGATCAAACAAAATGAGACGGCGGAAAATGAGAAGTAGGGGTGTGTCACAGTTATGACTTATAAGTTGTTAATATGGTCGCAGATATGTTTTAGTACATATCAAATTTAAAGGGGGTTGCATAGGGAAAACAACTGTATATAAGCCTGTGGCAGATAAGAGAAGTCGCTTCAGACGATTAATTATCCCATGGCACTGTATCTGTTAAATAAAACAAGGTGTGTTTTTGGCCGGGGGTGAAGGTGTTTTTGTGGGGGGAGGGGAATGGGGAGGGGGGGGGGGGTAAAAGCGCGAGGATCGGCTTCGTGCACTGGGTTCTGTTACGTCGGGTTGGATTTTCTTCCTTCAGAGCGGCCTGCCGGAAGCCGTGAACTCATCGACTTCACAGGCGACCCCACCACTACAACACACATTGTATTTATCACGCACTCACGGAGTATGCTTAGTAAGGTGGAGAAAGGTATGTCTCGTGTAGAATGGCTTGCCTAGCTTCACGGGTCACAAATTATGAGAACTGTGCGGAATTCTGCCCTGGTCATACGGGAGTGCGGGGGGAATGAACAGGCTGAGAGGCTAGCCGTGAATGCACCCCTCAGTGGTAAATTACTTATTGACAAGGGATAGGTGGTCGGGCGCATGTCGGACCAGGTGTAGAAAACGTGGGAACACACTGAGAACACGTATGTGAAGAGAATGATATGGCGGAGGATGGGCAGAGATTTTGGATTAATCTCAAAACTCAGAGGGCAGACCAGGAGAACTTTCAATCAGATGGCAGTTGGAACTATTAGCAGTATAACTCTTCGCTGGTTGTTGAACGAGGGGTCGGAGCGCGTGTGGGAATGTCCTGAGTGCAGTGATGTCGTTTCTTAGCTCAACTCAACTCAACTTAGCAACGACCCCCGTAGGCCTCCGAAAACAAATGTACTAGTGAACCGAATGACAGATTTCGGAAGCGAACTCAGGCCCTCCGTACGACGAGGCAATCGGTTTGACCACTTGACATTGTTAAATGATGTTCTGGGGGAAAAGTGTAGGGGAACATAAAGAGAACTTTACACTTAGGTAGAAAACACCAGGAGGTGGACTGAGGAAATACCTGTATAAAACTTGAAACCGGAGAACAAAGGGCGTTGGAGGCGCAATACAGCCGTCCCTCGGTGTGGAGATGACACATATATAATAATTAAGATATAAAGAGCATATCGCATAAATAAACCATCTTAGTTAAGGAAGACACGCACTCAGAAAGGCTGCACATTCAGAAGTATTTATGTCCGTAGTGAAACGTTCGAAGAGTATCTGGTGTGGGCATGAAACTAACCATACTTCATGTTAGACAAATATTCTCTCGGGAACGGTTGATGACAAAATGTCGGAGGAGCAGACAAACTAAATCACCGGCTGGTAACTTGTTAAGCAGCAAGCAGTGCTACATTTTTACACGTTTCTAAAAGTAGAAGTGAATGCGAATAATGAATGAACAAATCAACAAATACGGAAAGACAAATTGGTCAGGTTTACAAGAACACAATCGCAAGCGACATAAAAGACGTTGCGGCGATATAGACTTCGTCAGAATACAAAATACAAACAGATACTGATGGTGGTGTTTGTCCATCAAGATTGATGATTGACCACTCATTTCATCCATTCATCCATTATGTGCCATGCCGGGAAGCGTGGGCGGTCATGACTCGCCATTTCACTCGATCACAAGATTCGTGGATAAGCTCAGAGTTCCTGTCTCGACCATGCTATGTGGCCAAGTCAACCAGGTATTAGGCCTACTTCTCGGTCTTCCCCTTGGTCTTTTCCCTTCGATCTTGCCAGTTGTCACCAAGTTTTCCAATTCATTTCTTCTCATAACATGCCCAAAAAGTTTAGACTGTCTACGTCTAATTTCTCTAATCAGTTTACGATTTTCATTTGTTTCTTGTAGCATCTTTCCCATTGCAACATACGCCTGTGAGACCTGGACAGTTACTACACAAGCTGAACAGCGCGTAAATGCCTTTGAATATAAATGTTATATTCGAGTTCTAAGAATATCTTGGGTAAAGAAAAGAACAAATGCATCCATACTTCAAGAGTTGAATATTGAAGAGGGTTGGCTACTAAAGACGATAAAACAAGAAAACTGAAATATTTTGGTCACTTGAAACGTCATGAAAGTTTGGAGAGAACAATAATGAAGGTGTATATGCCTAGGAAGAGAGGAAGAGGAAGGCCAAAGAGAAGATGGGTGCAGGATGTGGCGGATGATCTCCAGATGGGTGTATCGGACGCGGGACATCTTGCTTATGGTCGAGAGGTTTTCCGGAAGGTTGTTATGGGAGCGATTTTCTGCAAAGGACATGCTACTGAATGAATGAGCACTTGGTCATTGATTTTTCTGTCTGTCCATGGTATTCTTTGCATTTTCTTCAGAAACCACATTTCCACAGCCATCAAATGTTTTTCAGCTTGATCGCACATTGTCCAAGCTTCACATCCATGCAAAAGTACAGGCTCTACGTAGCACCTCAACACTCTTTTTCTTGTTTCAGTTGACATCTTTTTATTGGTCAGTATGTTTTCATCTTGCTAAAGGCTACTTTCGACATGGTGATTCTTGTTCATTTCATCCAGTGGGGTTAAAAGTTTGCAGCCGTGAGTTCCACGATATTCGAGGAATGTTTCAGTAACATTTGAGCTCGAAGGTCCCAATTTTCTTCTTCATCGATTGGGAAACTGTCCATGACTCAAATCCGCATGTTGGCACAGGAAAGATGCATGTCCTCGACAATTTTACTGTAACCTCCTTGTCAGTGTTGTGTCATATGTTCTTCATACCATTTTATTTCTGCATTGCTATGGCCAATCTGAGTCTAACTTCTTGTTATTGCTGTTGATTGTGGAAACGACATATTAAAAGTATGCGTTATTTTTAATTTCTTCATTATTGATTATAATATTAGATGACATGTAGTTGTCTCCGTAGATATTATGTTTGTTTTGCTTAAGCTCAGAAAAAGATTTTGACTTTCACAGTGTCTCTTGACAGACATTTCTTCTAATCCTTTAGCACTATTTGAGAGGAGAACCGTGTCATCTGCATATCTAAGTCCTGGAACTGGATTTCCACCAATAACAAATGGATCCAAATTGTGTCTTGCCTCATCATTTGTGACGTTTCTCATTACTTTTCCTTCACATATGTTGAAGAGGTATGAAGAGAGAATGCAGCCCTGTCTTACCCCCGTTTGTACCTCAAACCATTTCAGCATAGAAAATGAGGATAATGATGTCGTCACGTGGAACCATGTATGTTTTCCAGATGTTTTCTGTAATTTGTTTGCCTGTAGTGTGCCAGGGGCTCTGTGTACTGTCCCCTGCAGTGCTAGGGTCAGCTTCTTTTCACCAGTCCCCACTTGTTGATGAAGCCAAGGTATTCAAGCCTAGTGACATTTCCAATATCTTTGTTTTTATTGTCCAAATGATGGATCCATTAAAAATAACTTGGCACAACATCATCATGCAGCTTGTATATCGCAGAACGTCGCTCTCATTACAAAGCCTCTTCGTTGCTTAATATGGTCAAATCATTTCAGTTGTCGAGACATGATCTTGTTTGCGTTTAGTACTTGTAGAATTTCAGCATTTGTCTTCTGGTTTTCTTCTTCGTAGAAGCTTTCTGTGGCATCTGAGCTCAGAATCCCCAATTTTCTTATTTAGTGATTTAACGCACCATGGTGTATTAATCAAGGAAGACAAAACAACAAAGATCCATCTAAAAGAACTCTCCTTGAAATAAGTAAAGAGATTCAAATATGTAGGAAGTATAATATCACCAAATGGCAAATCAGAAGACGAGATCGAAAACACATTGAACAAATGGCACCAATACTAAAGAACAAACACTTATCAATACTAGAAAAACACAATACAACACAACCTTCCTACCAACTCTAAGCTACCAATGACAAACCTGGACAATGCTTGCTTGCTTGCGTTCGCTGGCTGTGAACTCCAGCGTGAAGTCCTGTATGTTGGATGATGCCATCCTGTTGTCCAACCATCAGTGTGACTGAGGTTTGCGTGAGTATCCGTTGTCACATGTCTGGCTTATTGGTGTGCAGACTGGTGGTTCCTCGCCGTTCAGGCAGATACTCTCCGACTTCGGAAGAATCAGCGATCCTACTGACGTTAGCCAGGACCCCGAAGGAACCTGTTGCCCAGGACGCACGACTAGGACGTGTTAGTAGGTCTTGGCCAGTATAGAACCTGGCCCTGGTGCCTTGGAAACACCTCTGCGTCCCATTTGGACGTTGACAGAAAAAGAGAAATGAAAAATTACAACAACGGAAATGAGATTCGTGAGAAGAATACTTAATGTAATAAGAATAGAGAAAATTAGAAATGATGAAATCAGGACTAAATTGGGCGGGGTGGGGGAGATTATATAGCAGAGCTAGATTTCATTAGAAAATATCAAGTCAAATGGTTCGGCCACATAACTAGGCTATCAGCTGACAGTATAGCACAACAAGCAATGATGTAAAGACCAAATGGAAGCAGAAGAAGAGACCGACTATGTAAACGATTGACAGAGGGAATAAGAGAGTCCATGGGAATCTCAATATATGAAGCTCATAAACGGGAAATTTCCCGCTGTTTAAGCTTCACCTCGATACCGCAAGGTACGGATGAACAAGATGAGGTGACTGATGGCACTCCCCCGCTGTTTATGCTTCACCTCGACACCGCAATCTACAAGAGGAACAAAATGAGTTGATGGACGGGCACTGTCCCGCTGTTTATACTTCACATCCACACCGCAAAGTACTAGAGAAACAAGATGAGATGATGTATTAATGTTGGTAGGTATCAACTTCTGGTAGCACCGTAGCCCAAGATGGATACCGCCTGCAGATGAGACCAGTTTGACTGTCTCCACAAGCTCTACACATCTCAGCATTACAGAACCAGAACTTATCAACACACTTCTGTTTGAGAAACAAACAATGACCACCGGCATTCTTGCAAAAGGGGTTAGTATTATTACACGTAAGAATGTATTTATTAGGTTTGTTGTACTAGTTCCGACACTCGACTGTGTTTTGAACTGTTTTGATTTACCGTTTTGCTTGGTTACTAACGAACTGTTAATGAAATTATATATAGGGTGAACCATCAGATTTTTAAATTTGAGTATTTTCTAATGGGACCACCACCAAAAGATAGGCCTTGAGAAACCGAATCTAATGGTACCAAGATGATGCATGTATGTCAATTAGAAGCGAAGATGTGCAACTTTGGGTGTCAAGATCATTAACGCAGAAATTGACACAAAAGATCTCTTCTGCACATCTTTTTTTCGTGTCCGAACCAAGGTCATAGCAGAAGTTATCAAAACTAGAGTAGTTTGTTTATTTTTAAACGAACATCCTAGCAACCATACACGAACACCCTAGCAACCATACATCATTGCGATCGGTGTAGCGAAGCCTAACTGCTCATGTCATCTATTTTTACATATGATGTAACATTATCTAATTAGCATATAAAAATGGCCACCAATTAGTTATTATATTAATTAATTACCAAGTGCATTCTTTATATTATGTTTAAACCCTGGCACGTAATATATTGTATTATGCGGAATGATGCTACGCACATAATGGATTAATTCCTGTTTAGATAGTATGCAACATTATCTAATTAGCATATAAAAATGGCCGCTAATTAGTGGTTATATTAATTAATTACCACGAGCATTCTTTATATTAGCTTTATACGCTGGCAAGTTGTATCTTGTATTCTGCGGAATTGTGCAACGCACGATATGTGTTATATCCTGTTTAGATAGTATGCAATGTTACCTAATTAGCATATAAAAATGGCCACTAATTAGTGGTTATATTAATTAATTACCACGAGCATTCTTTATATTAGCTTTATACGCTGGCAAGTTGTATCTTGTATTCTGCGGAATTGTGCAACGCACGATATGTGTTATATCCTGTTTAGATAGTATGCAATGTTACCTAATTAGCATATAAAAATGGCCGCTAATTAGTGGTTATATTAATTAATTACCACGAGCATTCTTTATATTAGCTTTATACGCTGGCAAGTTGTATCTTGTATTCTGCGGAATTGTGCAACGCACGATATGTGTTACATCCTGTTTAGATAGTATGCAATGTTACCTAATTAGCATATAAAAATGGCCGCTAATTAGTGGTTATATTAATTAATTACCACGAGCATTCTTTATATTAGCTTTATACGCTGGCAAGTTGTATCTTGTATTCTGCGGAATTGTGCAACGCACGATATGTGTTATATCCTGTTTAGATAGTATGCAATGTTACCTAATTAGCATATAAAAATGGCCGCTAATTAGTGGTTATATTAATTAATTACCACGAGCATTCTTTATATTAGCTTTATACGCTGGCAAGTTGTATCTTGTATTCTGCGGAATTGTGCAACGCACGATATGTGTTATATCCTGTTTAGATAGTATGCAATGTTACCTAATTATCATATAAAAATGGCCGCTAATTAGTGGTTATATTAATTAATTACCACGAGCATTCTTTATATTAGCTTTATACGCTGGCAAGTTGTATCTTGTATTCTGCGGAATTGTGCAACGCACAATATGTGTTATATCCTGTTTAGATAGTATGCAATGTTACCTAATTAGCATATAAAAATGGCCGCTAATTAGTGGTTATATTAATTAATTACCACGAGCATTCTTTATATTAGCTTTATACGCTGGCAAGTTGTATCTTGTATTCTGCGGAATTGTGCAACGCACGATATGTGTTATATCCTATTTAGATAGTATGCAATGTTACCTAATTAGCATATAAAAATGGCCGCTAATTAGTGGTTATATTAATTAATTACCACGAGCATTCTTTATATTAGCTTTATACGCTGGCAAGTTGTATCTTGTATTCTGCGGAATTGTGCAACGCACGATATGTGTTATATCCTGTTTAGATAGTATGCAATGTTACCTAATTAGCATATAAAAATGGCCGCTAATTAGTAGTTATATTAATTACCATGAGCATTCTTTATATTAGCTTTAAACCCTGGCAAGTAGTATCTTGTATTATGCGGAATGATGCTACGCACACAGTGGGTTACATCCTGTTTAAATAGTGTGCAACGTTATCTAATTAGCATATAAAAATGGCTGCCAATTAGTTATATAAATTAATTTGTGTTTACGATCACGACACTCAAAGTTGCATATCTTCGCTTCTAATTGACATACATGCATCATCTTGGTACCATTAGATTCTGTTTCTCAAGGCCTATCTTTTGGTGGTGGTCTCATTAGTAAATACTCAAATTTAAAATTAGAATGGACTCGTCCACTGTCTATGACCCTCCTCAATTTTAATTTTTTTTTTTTTCGGATGTTAATAGAGATACAATAGATTTTCTTGCATTTCTGAATTCTTTGTCCATTTTTACATTAAACTGGAGAGTTTCAACAAGATTCGTTAATTATGGATTGAAAAATAATAATTTTTGTGTGACCATGCTCAGGCCATGTAGTTACTATAGAATGGACTCGTCCACTGTCTATGACCCTGCTCAATTTTTTTTTTTTTTTTTGTTCGGCTGTTAATAGAGATACAATAGATTTTCTTGGTCACACAAAAATTATTATTTTTCAATCCATAATTAACGAATCTTGTTGAAACCCTCCAGTTTTATGTAAAAATGGACAAAGAATTCAGAAATGCAAGAAAATCTATTATATCTCTATTAACAGCCAAAAAAAAAAAAAATTTTAGCAGGGTCATAGAAGTGGAGAAGTCCATTAATAGTAACCATATGGCCTGAGCACGATAAACATTCTTTTAAATTTTTCAATCCATAATTAACTAATCTTGTTGAAACTTTCCAGCTTTATGTAAAAATGGACGAAGAAGTCAAAAATGCATTAAAAACTATTGTATTAATAAGATTAGTAGCAGAAAAAACATATGCTTACTTACAGAGTGCCGAATAAACGATTTGTTTTCAATCAAAGAATTGTCAACCTTGCTCGAGCATGCAATCAAATCGACTGACACCTGTGGAAAGCATTATAGCTGCTGTTCGCAATTTTCAAGCGATAGTTTCGCATTTATCAAATTTCAATCACACATGGGGTATTCCATTATATTACGAATGTTTGGCTTGACGACGCGATGTGACCTTTTGCGCATGTGACGTAATGTTAACTTCCGCCTTACGTAAACAACTGCTGTGATAGTCCACGCTATTATATAACATATGCAGCATCTATATGAATATGTTGCTAAAAGCATACTGATTTATGAAATACATATACTATACTATTATTACTATAAATCAATGCTTAACTATATGACTTGTTAGCTATATAATATTTCTATTGGCAATATTGAATAGACGGACTCACAAGTGCGATGTCAAAAGTGAAGACAGGCATGCTTCAGGCAGAATAGCAGGCATTCTTTCAATAATCACAAACAGAGAACATCTCTTGGATTTTCCCCCCAGGACATGCTGGTTTCCGTGGGAAACGAGGAGGTAGACAGATTGGTTGCGTCTGCACCCTTTGGTGGGGTAGTTGTCCCTGATAAAGCAGATGTGCTCGGAACCTTTGGGATCATATCTTTAGTGCAGAAGAACAGATAGATTATCATGGCTTGGAGAGAATAATGCTGCAGGGAGTGACCAGAGGATCTGACCAACACTCAGGACTCCAAGGAAAGGCCAGACGGACATATAACCAGATGCTACTGGTGCCATTAGTATTGGAACTCTTCGCTGGCTGTTGCAGATGAAGACGGAGCACGTATGCGAATGTCCCAAATGCTGTGATGTCACTTCTTGACTCAACTCAGCTCAGTTCAGTTATTTGAATAACAAAGACACAAACAATAGATTGCCCGATTTATTGCCTGGCATATTTCAATGCATCTCATCACATACATAATGCAGAGCTCACACTACACAACCTAAACCACAGAAATAAATCCTTCTAGCTAAAAAGTACAACACACGTATACACGCAGTAATTTGAATTGTCTACCATGGTAATTTACACCGACTACCTGACTTGATAGTTATAATGACAAGAAATTTCTATTCATCGATGTCAGATTCTGCATATAGTCTGTTGTAAAAGGACCGCTGCGTTTAAATTATCACCTTAGTTTATTTCATGCCACACCCATTTGATATTTGTTTTGAGTAAACTAAACATTTGAAGACCGTGTCTCGCTGGTTTTAACGTGTTGGTATGGGAGCCGGTCGTTCAGAAAGCAATATGCAAATTGCTGAACGTAAAATTTTCCAGGACACCAACAATGGCAGTAAAGTGCTGGTGTTGACTGCAACGTCCTGTAAAGAATATGTAACTTTAAAAAAAAAGAACATTTCTGAATAACCGCGTCCCTCTACCTGATATCTGGTAGCTAGACAAGTTTTTGAGTTGTGGCTTTATAGAAGAATGCTGAACATTCCTTGGACAGCGAATTTGAGCAATCTAAATGTTTTCAGGGATGCTAAGACATACGGACAACTTATCACAAATATTAGAAAGAGGCAGTCATTATTTTTGGCCACATTATTATAAGACAAACGCTAGAACATATTGCAATAATTGGAAAGGTTTGTTGAAGGAAGGATTGAGGAAGACAACAAGAGAATAGTCTTGATAGTTTTATATCATGCAACAGACGGGTGTCAGTGCATAAATTATTACATGCCAGTCGAGATCATAAGATCTGGAGAAGCATGATCACCCACACCAGTAGTCAAGACACTTTATGAGGATGATGAATCAGTGAATCAGGGGTTCTCAACCTAATATGCTCATGAGCCAATTTAGAGTTACATTTTTTGTTAAATTTATGATGCACAGTAGGTAGTTACCCAGTTTCAACTGCTTATTGAGGCAGTTAGAATCATATATAGACAAGCTATATGCAGATAACTGTAGTAGCAGACAGTGTTTACAAGCATAATGTGTTAGTCTAAAGAAAAGTAAACTGATTCTACTTTATTACCTTGTTAATAAAGTAAAGGACCTTTTCAATGCAAGATCCTCCTTGAGTGGTTACCCAAGGACTTCCGGTATGGTGGTTAGGCATTGAACAGCTACAGTGTCAGAATCTCTAATGTCTCCAACCGAGATGCAGTAGCATCGTTACGCCCGCCAGGCGAATAGTTGCCAACCGGGATGCAGTAACATTGTTACGCCCACCAGGCGAGTACCAGTTACCTGCCCGCAGGTTGCTGGCTGACGTGATAGTCAGCGGTCAGGCAAGGACAAAGCAAGACGCACGCAGTCCTCGTGAAGCCAATCCACAGGCAAGCGTTGTGCGGGGAAACCGGCAGACAGCTTGGGAACTCGGACATGACAAGACGTGTGGGTTGAGAAAGGCTTTGTGTCGTTCTGTGCCCGAAAGTCGAGTGCTTGTATATCTTGTGAGATAGACTGTGAAGCTGTGGGTTTTGTCTGTAAGTGTACTGATGTATTGTATATGTATAGTAATGATCATCACATGCCAAACTAGATCGTATTGCATGTGAATTGTAAATAAATCCATTGAACTTAGTGTCATTGTGTGTCAAGTCCAATCATTTTGTACTTGTACTTGTTTCACATATGTTAGGTCCAACGAGCCAGGTTTAAGATCCTGACATGTGTGAACGTGGAAGGCTCGTCCTCTTAGATTGTTTGAACTGGTAAACGTGTATAACATCGGTGATTGTGTAACTTGTCGCCATTTTGACCTTGTCGCCATCTTGTAAACATGATGTCTATGTCTTTACTAATTGTCATCGGGATGTAAGTGATGTACCATCATAGTTATAGATTGTTGAAATATATCTAGCTTGTATTTGTGAAGTTAGTTGTGGAAAGCAGAAAGTTTGAGAAAGAAAGTGACTTGTGATTAAAAAAAAAAAAATTGTTGACCGACGACATTACGACCTACAATTACACTCAACGCCATACAAACCTAATCAAAACTTAGTGACAAGCATACACCTCACATAAAGGTAGATTCTAACTTATTTCCTCCCAAAAGAAAGCAGGTTTTCTGTGCCATCTGAAACCGTTGCCCGTAGAGGTAATTTGTCCTTGAAGTAGCGACCCTACAGTTCCTAGCCCTGGTGTGAACCGTTCTCCACCGCATCCAGTACACTTGAGTATATTTTTTTGTATATACTTTCGGATGCAAATTTGGGCATAAATTGTAAGTTCAACAAGATTGTAAATTTGTCACGTTACTAACACCTTGTAACAAATTGTGTGTCTGATAACTCATTGTCATTTAAACATTCCATCATGTCTTCGTTAAATGACTTCATCGAGATGGGTTTAAAGCTAAAGTTAACTGGTGACGAGTTAACAAAGTGGAGCGAAATAAAATATTCTGAACACCTTCTAGTACAAGAAAAAGCTAGCGAACGTGAGGAAAGAGCGGCTGAAAGAGCATTGAAACAGGCAGAAATAGCAGCTCAAAGTAAACGAGAGGAACTTGAATTACAACTCAAAATTAAACAGCTTGAAACCGATACTGCCATAGACAAAGAGTCTAAGAAGTCTGAAAGACTGGAGAAAGAAAACCAGTACAAAAAGTATCAAGGTATTGTGAGAAATTATACCTCAGGTGACTGCATTGCAGCGTTCACCCAGAATTTTGAAACCTTAATGGACCACTATCAGGTCCCAGTTTCTGAATGGAACATTATTTATATGAGGAGTTTGTCAGGGGAACCTCTGAAAGTCATAGAGACTATCCCCAAAGACCTCAGAAAAGATTACCACTATCTAAAGTTAAAAATTATGGCACACTTTATGCTAGATGAGGCAGGTTACAGAGAACAGTTCAGCAAATTGAGTCCAAAACCTACTCAAACATTCTCTGATTATGTCTCCGTAGTCCGAGACGTATTTACAAAATGGCTGTCAGCAGCCAAAGTAAATAAAGACTTTCATAAGTTAGAAGACCTCATCATCAGGGATAAAATCATCACATCCCTTCCATCATCATTTTCAAAATTTTTGCTAGAGAATGAATGTACGAGTGTAGAACAGATTGAGAGACGTGGTTCGGCTTACTATTCAGCCAATAAACATTGTTTTGCTAATGAGGCTACTGATACAAACTTTGTAGCAGCTGCTAACTATGAAAAACCTCGATCAGAACCCTACAATAGGTAAAGAACATATAAGCCTACTTCTGAGAAATACAATCATTGTAGATTTTGTAACATTTCACACCACCAAGGTGAAATGTGTGACAAGAATCTGGCATATCTTACATACTTACAGAACTTCATAAATAGTCAGGATAAGGAACGTAAAACCTTTAAAAATGCACAAAAATGCTTCCTCTGTAAAGCGTACGGCCATTGGCGTCATGCGTGTAAAGGAAGGCAAATGACCAAGAAAGCAAATGCCGCCTTATTTGACAGTTCATCATCAGATGAAGAACACTCAGAAAAGCACCCTGTGAACTCAGCACAGGCTTTTGACATGTTTAATTCACATAAATGTACTATTTGTAATACCTTTTATGAAGATGGCATTTTAACATGCGGCCACTCCATTCCTATTGCCAATGAGGAAGCTAATTTGGTAATAGATTCCAAAGGCAGAATAAACATCCACCAGGGATATGTGAATGGCAAGCCTGCTACAGTCCTTCGTGACACCGGAAGTTCTCTTATAGGGTTAAAGAGAAAGTTCATAATGCCTACAGACTATACAGGCAGGCACGTAACATGCAGAACATTCTCTGGAAATATCGAAAAGTACCCATTAGCATGGGCATATATTCAGACACCATTCCTCACTGGGAAAGTAAAATGCGCGGCATTAACTAACCCTGTATGTGATATTATCATTGGGAACTTACCAGAGGTGAATGATATGCCTCATGATATTACATCTGTTTGCATTGATGATAATATAACATCCTCACCATCACAGGTCATCATTGAAAGCATGGTACCACCAGATGAATGTATGATAGCTAATGGAGCACTAACATCTCATGAAATCATTGACCAAAACGTTTCATCACCATCTGATATCATTGAATGTGTGAACGCAGTAACCAGATCTACTGCTAGAGTACAAGATGAAATTAATCAAACTGAGGCTATAGAAATGCTTACCCAGTAATACTGCCTCCTCTGTGGAGTACCCGGAAACGACAGAGCTGATCAATTGGCTAAGGAAGGAGCCAAAGAGGAACAGCCTGATGTGCCCGTTACATACCACCAAAAGAAAAGAATGATCAAATCAGTCAGAAAGCCACCAAAACCTGCTCAAGATGACTACCACATTATGGACAGACCAGAACAAGTCATTATTCTGCGCCTCAGAACAGGACACAATAGATTACGCAACCACATGTATACAAAATTCAAGATTGGTGAAACAGCCATGTGCACATGTGGATTGGCGTCGCAGACAGCAGAGCACATACTCCAAGACTGCCCAAAATATAACATATCTAGGCAAACCTTCTGGCCTAGAGAGACGACGGTGGAAGATAAACTCTATGGACCACTGTGTGAACTGAAAAAAACAGTTCAATTCATGCAAGAGACGACATTGCAGATATAGACATATTTCAAGCGAACGAAAGAAGAAGAAGAAGAATACTGCCTCCTAAAACCATGAAGGAGAATTTTGTAACAGCCCAAAAGGCTGATCCTTCATTATCTAAATATTTTAATCTGATCGGCCAAAAGCCAAAGGTAACTAAAAATGCAAGATGGCATTTTGCTCTGAAAAATTGCATCCTCACCAGGTAATATACCAGAGGTAACAGCACCACAGAGCAAACTGTTTTGCCAATTGAATACCGTAAGCAAGCCTTACATCTTGCCCATGATATACCTCTTGCAGGGCATATGGCATACTCCAAGACCAGATCAAGATTACTAACACAGTTTTATTGGCCAAGATTCTGCAA
This sequence comes from Cepaea hortensis, assembly GCA_963921405.1. Classification (NCBI taxonomy): domain Eukaryota; kingdom Metazoa; phylum Mollusca; class Gastropoda; order Stylommatophora; family Helicidae; genus Cepaea; species Cepaea hortensis. The sequence continues at coordinate 111,367,487 of OY992884.1, read as the reverse complement.
GGACATTAAGCAATATTGTAGAAGTTGTGATATCTGCCAAAAACTAGTGAAGAAAGGTAAACACCCACAGGCCAAATTACAAATTACCGACCTAGCCAGTCGACCTTTTGAGAAAATATCTGTCGACATAGTGGGCCCTCTGAATCAAGTAACATCCAGAGGGAATAGATTTATCGTTACCACCATTGATTTATGTAGCCGCTGGCCTGAAGCGATTCCTTTAAAGAACATAACTGCCAATGATATTATGGAAGTTTTCTTCCATATATTCTCACGAATAGGGTTTCCAGACACTATCCTATCAGATCGGGGAAGCCAATTCATTGCATCATCTACTCAAGCTTTCACCAAAATGTTAGGAGTGAAACAATGTTTCAATTCTCCATATCATCCTCACTCAACGGGAATCATCGAAAAGTTTAACGGTGATTTGAAGCATATGCTTGCTAAAGTCACGCAAGAATATCCCAAAAGCTGGGACGTATATTTGCCTGCTAAACTTTTTGCGTATCGCAAAGTCCCACATTCTAGTACTGGGTTCTCTCCTTTTGAACTTATCTATGGTGCCAAACCACGTGGCCCATTGAGTATCTACAATTCAATGTTAACTGAAGCCACCCCTTTGCTTAAACCCATATCATCATACGTATATGTAACATCATTGCGTGAAAAAATCATCAAATCTTGTACTATTGCAAAAGAAGCACTAAAACTATCTAGTGCTACATATAGACAATATGCAGACAAAGGTAACAGGACAATAACGTTGACACCTGGACAGGACGTACTTCTCCTCTTACCTAGTGACCGACATTTATTGACTGACTCTTGGCAAGGACCATTTTAAGTAATAAGACAGATTTCAATGGTAGACTATGAGATTCAAATAAAAGACAAACATAAAATATTCCACATCAATATGCTAAGCCCATACTACAACAGAGACAACGAACAAGACGATACAACTGCCTGTACAGTTATAATAGACCATGAAGATGACGAAGATAGTGACGAAATTCCAACACCTGCATTAGACACGACAAACTGCTTGAAGGAAATCAGAATAAACCCAAATTTAACTCAAGCAGAAACAGACAGCTGCAAACATCTCACACAACACTACAACACCATCTTCTCCAACAACCCAGGACAAACAGAATTAGTACAACATCACATCACGCTCACTTCAAACACACCAATAAAATGCAGACCTTACACCATTCCATTGCATTACAAAGAAAACTTACATCAAGAGATCATTAGCTTAGAAAAAAACAACATCATTAGACGATCCCAATCACATTTTTCGTCCCCAATGGTCATGGTACGCAAAAAGGACAACACGATAAGACTCTGTGTAGATTATCGAAAATTAAATAAAATAACACTTTTAGATCTGGAACCAATGACCAACTGCGAAGATCTACTGACAGAACTGACAGACTCTAGGTACTATACGAAGTTAGATATGACGAAAGGTTATTGGCAGATAACGGTACACGAGCAGAGCAGACATCTAACAGCCTTTGCCACACCTTGGGGACTGTATGAATGGTGCAAATTGCCATTTGGCCTAGTCAATTCCCCAGCGACATTCGTACGCATGACACGACTCTTACTTGCTGACATAACAAATATTATCTGTTACATGGACGACATTTGTGTTCACACAAAGACGATGACAGACCACATAAAGACATTACAGCAGACATTTGAACGGATCAGACAGCACGGACTGACTGTGAAGCCTACAAAAGTTGACATAGCCTATCAAGAAATCTCCTTTTTAGGGTATAAAATATCTAATGGCTTTGTCACGACAGACGATAACATCGTGTCTAAAATACTGAAACTCTCACTTCCGACTACCAAGAAACGTCAGAAGTGTGTTAGGACTATTAAATTATTATAGGCAGTTCATACCAGATTTTGCGGAACTGACAGAAAAATTTACTAACCTACTAACGAAAAACCAGCCTGAAAAGATTGTAAACAATGAATGCCTAAAATTTGCATTCCAGAAAGTGTTATCGTATTTTTCTGAGAATAGTGTAAAGAATCCCATTCTCAAATTGCCAAATTGCCTCTGGAGTATTTATCTTTGTGACTGCGGTTTGCATTTAGCATTTTCCTCATGTTGGACTGGTATTGTATGGTTCCGTCGCCCTGCTACTGAGTGAGTGCGTGGCGCGACTCTGTGAGCTGTGAAATTCACATGGAATGCTTTTACATCAGTCCGCATTTGTTTGTACAGTGACCTGCATGTTCGGAACAATGGCTACCGGCTGTTGCTGAATGAGCTGATTTGCCTTTTCGGTTCACAAGTGCATTTTGCAGGAGACTCCTGGGAGTCAGCGCTGGAGCTACGGAGTTCGTGTTTAATGCGATGCTTTCGGTGGATCGCCCTGTGGATAGAGATAGAGCCATGTGAGAAAACCCGGGTCAGTGAGGTCTTTCTGGTGACTGCCAATTCCATTGACGATGAACTGTGGTTTTCGTGGAGGACTGTGTTGGCATTCTGGCGGCGGCATTATGCACAGTGAACCTGTGCGGGCTGTTAGATTGCCGAGATTCCTGTCTGTTCCACTTTTCACATTGGACAGTGGGGAGCATTTTGTGTAATATTCACTGGCACAGGAACGGAGCATAATGGGGATAACCCGTTGCTGTGAAGTTGGAACCTCGACTAACTAACTGACTAACTAACTAGGTGGTTACCCTGTGTGAACTGCAAATTAAGAGCAAATGCTCTTACCCATTCAGCCATGCTGACCTCTGTAAGGCATGGAAGGGGTCCCTTACTTTACTAACAAGGTCATGAAGTAATATAACAAGGTCATGAAGTAACGTAACAAGGTCATGAAGTAACATACCAAGATCATGAAGCAACATAACAAGGTCATGAAGTAACAACAAGGTCATGAAGTAACAACAAGGTCATGAAGTAACATAACAAGATCATGAAGCAACATAACAAGGTCATGAAGTAACAAGGTCATGAAATAACATAACAAGGTCATGAAGTAAAAACAAGGTCATGAAGTAACAACAAGGTCATGAAGTAACAAGGTCATGAAGTAACAAAAAGGTCATGAAGCAATGTAACAAGGTCATGAAGTAAGAAGGTCATGAAGTAACAACAAGGTCATGAAATAACATAACAAGGTCATTTAGTAACGTAACAAGGTCATGGAGTAACGTAACAAGGTCATGAAGTAACATAACAAAATCATGAAGTAATATAACAAGATCATGAAGTAACGTAACAAGGTAATGAAGTAATGTATCAAGGTAATGAAGTAACGTAACGAAATCATGAAGTAATATAACAAGGTCATGAAGCAATGTAACAAGGTCATGAAGTAACAAGGTCATGAAGTAACAAGGTCATGAAGTAACATAATAAGGTCATGAAGTAAGAAGGTAATGAAGTAACCACAAGGTCATGAAGTAACGTAACAAGGTCATTTGGTAACGTGACAAGGTCATGGAGTAACGTAACAAGGTCAGGAAGTAACATAACAAGGTCATGAAGTAATGTAACAAGGTCATGAAGTAGCATAACAAGGTCATGAAGTAACATAACAAGGTCATGAAGTAACATAACAAGGTCATGCAGTAGAATCATATTCCTTGGACTCACATTTCATGCTTGTAAACTGCCTTGAGTCAGATTCTAGCTCATGGCATGGTGAAGCTCAGTTACGTGGAAGGACATGACAATCATGGAATGGCACGTAAAGGTTGTCACCAGAGCAAACACGCAGGATTGCGAAGGTGACAAAGGGCATTCTAGTCATGGATGTCGACTTGTGCGGTCACACCACGTAGAGAAGATAGCTGTGGCTTAGATAATGCCGCTATTTAGAAGTATTGTATATATTATATTGTAGAACACATGGTTGTGACAATGTCTATTGTAGAGTGTTTATGGTGAATGTAGATGAAAAACTAGAGTCCATGTCACATGTGTATTGGAGTGCCAAGTTGTGTTCAATAGTGAGTTGACGCTGTTTTTAGAGAATGGCAGAGTTAATCATCAGTGTCAGGATCTTATAATTGGCTCGTTAGCTAACACGTGTGAGACAGTACAAGTATAACGTGATTCGACGTAAGACACAGCAACACAAGTTCTATGGATTTATTGCCACATTAAATACAGAACGATAATTACAACAATCTACAATATATAACTCACGACGCTCACAACCACAATACAGCTCATAGGTCTGACGCTCAAGATATCAGTCGTTCGGCTTTCAATCACGGAGATTCACACAAACGCCTTGCTCTCATCGCACATGTCCGTCCAGTCTCCGGTCCCAGCTCGGTCTGAGGTTAGCACGCCAACTGCCCACTGCCTCTAGTGGTGTCACGTGTCCTGCGTGCGTCTGTCGTCAGCCTGACCGCTGGTCGCGTGTCAGGTAACAATCTTGTCAGCCGACAATTCTTGTCCGCCGGGTGTCGCAACGATGTTGCTGCACAGCTATACCATGTTAGGCTCTGACATTCTCCCCGGGTACCTCAATGAAAGATGTCATCTTTCATTCATGACGTATGTATATACTGGGGTAGTGTTAACTTCATGTCAGAGACTACTCTTTCCCAGTGTTATGCATGAAAATACATATATGGCATGGAAATATATACAAAAAATGTAAGTTGCATTGAAATGACAACTGAAGTACAACTTTTAACACAACCCAGGTTTCATCCCCCTGATGGCTGGTTACCTCCATTGCAATAATACCCAGTCAGATCAGTAGTAACAGCTTCACGCATCTACTTCGCAGCAATTTGAAAAAAACGTAATAATATGGTTGTTTTGCAACAGCCATCTAGCCAGACTGAAATACGACTTTATATGAGTCGTATTAAACACTCAAACTCTGACCTCATTTGGCCAGGAGCTCTTATGTTGGTTTGCAATGTTGGCAGCTCTCTGCCATGCTTGGTGGACGCCTACCCGGTGTGTTAACCATTTGAGCAACCAAAATGTCTATTTATACAATACACATTAATGAATATGTTTCAAATTATGGCCCTTGGTGTAATTCGTAAATGCAAGGGAAGTAATTTTGACAATCAAGAAATTCAATAAATTACAATAATTATTTAATTTCTTAGCGTCATTGCTTGACGTTTCTTCATATTAACGAGAAAAAGTCGGTAATATGAATACATTAATCAAGATATGATTCTAAGATTACACTACTCAATTTAAATAAGTACCCAATTGGTGTATTATATTTTATAGATTCAAAAGGATTTTACAATCGTCATAAGTTTTTGAATATTTGTATATCGTCTGCTAATTTTGCTATACTTTTTAAATTACACAGGAAGTACACACGAAACGCAAAATTTAGTTGCTGTTACACGGTTTGAACACAAATGCTCCCGTTTTATTTTGTAACGGATAGTTAAATGTTCTCAAAGTTCGTGTTTGATGTTCTAGTATCACAACTATCGGATTATGATGGAATGTTCTTATTTCCGATGTGTTCACAACTTCTGGATAAAGATTGAATGTTCTTATTTCCGATATTCAACTGTCGAACATTTTGGATTAAATTCGATGCAGAGGTGGTGTAGAAGTCACTGTTCAGTCCACATTTGCACACGTCGTTAAAATATCACGGTGAAGAAAGTCACTCACAGCTGTCACTGTTAACTGGTAAAGTTCGCTTCTGGTAAGTGGTTAAGCGTCTGTGACACTGTTCTTGGTGTATATTTACAATTAATAATGTTCTCTTTCTAACACACACTACACAATTATACTACACTCATTACATGGCTTGATTAAAATAAGTATATTATACATGTCGGTTTTTTAACCGTATCACAATTTCAATTATAGACCTTACACAGTAGGTGAATAGAAACAACATTCACTCATTGGTGGCTGTGTTGTTCTGAGTGTATTAGTACACTCTGCACTCAGACATTGCTTACTGGGTCGGTTGGACAACGGGACAAAAGATCGGCAATTGTATTGATTCTGCCTGAAATATGACGAACCTCGAAACTAATTTTGAAGCTTCAAGGACCAGCGAGCAATCATATTGTTGGATGGTACTCCGGCATTTATATACCGTAATGGACTGTTGTCAGTTTCGATGATAAAGTGACGTCCTAGAAGGTATCTGGATAGTTTCGTCACACTTTCTACTAAGGCAAGTGCCTCTAATTGCGGAATGGACCATGTCCGCTCTCGAGGCCTTAGTTTTCTTGATATGAAACAAATGGGATGCAGGATGTTGTTGTATTCCTGCAACAGGACTGCCCCAATAGCAACGGAGCTAGCATCTGTTCTCAATCTGAAAGGTAAACGAATGTTGGGCAATTTAAGGATGAGATTATTCGAATTCTTATCAGAAAAGTATGTCAAAACTTTATGAAATGTATTTCGTAGGCATTCATCGTGTACAACTTTTTCAGGCTTATCCTTGGTTAGTAAGTTAGAAAAAACCTCGGTCAGTTCTGAAAAATCAGGAATGAATTGCCTGTAATAATTGATCAGTCCCAACAAACTCCGGACTTGTTTCTTATTAGTCGGGAGTGACAGTTTTAGAATTTTGGAGACAATTTTGTTGTCTGTCATGACAAAGCCATTGGATATTCTGTACCCCAAAAATGATATCTCTTGGTAAGCCATGCTCACCTTTGAAGGCTTCACTGTCAGTCCGTGCTGTCTGATACGTTCTAGTGTCTGTTCTAGTGTCTTTATATGTTCCGTCATTGTCTCTGTATGGACACAGATGTCGTCAATATAGCAAATGATATTAGGAATGTCAGATAGGAGGAGTCGTGTCATGCGTACGAATGTGGCTGGGGCATTGACTAGCCCAAATGGAAGTTTGCACCATCCGTACAGTCCCCAAGGTGTGGCAAAAGCTGTTAGATGTCTGCTGTCTTCATGTACAGCTATCTGCCAGTAACCTTTAGACATGTCAAGCGTCGTAAAGAACTTAGCGTCAGTCAGTTCTGTCAGAAGATCGTCAGTGTTTGCCATTGGTTCAAGATCTAAAACAGTTATTTTGTTAAGTTTTCTGTAGTCGATGCAAAGTCGTATTGTCTTGTCCTTTTTGCGTACAATGACCATGGGTGAAGAGAAGTCTGATAAGGATCGTCTGATGATGTTTTTTTCTAAGTTGATGATTTCTTGATGTAACTGTTCTTTGTAGTGTAATGGTATTGTGTATGGTCTGCATCTTATTGGTGTGTTTGATGTGAGTGTGATGTGATGCTGTACTAATTCTGTTTGTCCTGGGTTGTCTGAAAAGATGGTGTTGTACTGTTGTATCAACTGTTTGCACCTGTTAGTCTCTGCTTGACTTAAGTTTGGATTGATCTTGATCTCCTTCAAGCAGTTTGTCGTGTCTAATGTAGGTGTTGGAATCTCGTCGCTAGAATCGTCATCTTCGTGATCTATTATCACGGTGCAAGCTGTCGTATCGTCTTGTTCGTTGTCTCTGTTGTGGTATGGTCTTAGCATATTTATGTGAAATATTTTGTGTTTGTCTTTTATTAGGATTTCGTAGTCTACAGGTGAGATTTGTCTTGTCACTTTAAAAGGTCCCTGCCAAGAATCAGTCAGTAGCTGTCTGTCACTAGGTAGTAGTAGTAGAACGTCCTGTCCAGGTGTCAATGTTATAGTCCTGTTACCTTTGTCTGCGTACTGTCTGTAAGTAGCACCAGATAGTTTAAGTGCATTTTTAGCAATTTCACATGATTTAATAATCCTTTCACGCAATGATGTTACATACACAAATGATGATATGGGTTTCAGTATTGGAGTAGAATCAGTTAACATTTGGTGATAAATTGTTAATGGGCCTCGTGGTTTGGCACCATAGATTAGTTCAAAAGGAGAGAAACCGGTACTAGAATGTGGTACCTCGCGATAAGCAAAAAGGACAGCTGGTAAGTATACATCCCAGTTGTTGGGGTGATCTTGAGTTACTTTGGCAAGCATGTGCTTCAGGTCCCCATTAAGCTTTTCTATAATCCCGCTAGAGTGAGGATGATAGGGGCTATTGAAAACTTGCTTCACTCCTAACATTTTAGTGAAAGCTTGGGTGGATGCGGCAATAAACTGAGTGCCTCTATCAGACTGGATAGTATCTGGGAATCCAATTCGGGAGAAAATATGGAAGAACACTTCCATGATGTCGTTGGCAGTAATGTTCTTCAGCGGAATCGCTTCTGGCCAGCGACTACATTGATCAATACAAGTTAGAATATATTTATTCCCTCTAGTAGTTGTATGACTAAGAGGGCCCACAATGTCAACTGATAATTTTTCAAAAGGTCGACTGGCTAAGTCAGTGACTTGTAACTTTGCCTGTGGGTGTTTACCTTTTTTTACTAGTTTCTGGCATGTATCACAACTTCTGCAATATGTTCTTATGTCATTGCAAAATTTTGGCCAATGAAACTGTGTCAAAAGTCTTGACCTGGTTTTAACATATGCCATATGACCTGCAAAAGGTATATCGTGAGCAAGATGTAAAGCTTGCTTGCGATAAGTAGTTGGCAAAACAGTTTGCTTCGTTGTAATGTCACCTCTGGTGTAATACCTGGTGAGTATATCATTGTGTAAAGCAAAATGCCATTTCGCATTTTTGGTTACTCTTGCCTTTTTGCCGATCAGGTCAAAGTACTTTGACAGTGAAGGATCAGCTTTTTGAGCTGTTATGAATGTTTCCTTCATGGAGTCACTAGGTGGTAATTCTGGGCTAAGCATTTGTATAGCCTCAGTTTGGTTACTTTCATCTTGCACTCTAGCAGTAGCTCTTGTTACTGCGTTCACACACTCAATGACATCAGATGATGATGGAATGATATCGTCAATGATGTGATGAGAACTTAGTGCTGCATTAGCTAACATACATTCAATAGGTGATATGACATTTTCAGTGATGACATTTGGTGGTGATGTGTTATCATCAATACATAGTGATGTTATGTCATGATAATGAGGTTTGTCATTCACCTCAGGTAAATTTCCTATGATTATATCGCACACTGGGTTTGTAAGTGCCGCGACCTTTACTTTCCCGGTGAGGAATGGTGTTTCAATGTATGCCCATGCTAATGGATATTTTTCAATATTGCCTGAAAATGTTCTACATGTGATGTGTCTGCCTGTATAGTCTGTAGGCGTTATGAATGTTGTTTTCAGGCCAATAAGTGTACTTCCGGTGTCGCGAAGTACTGTAGCAAACTTGCCATTAACATACCCGTGATGGATGTCTAATCTGCCTTTTGAGTCTATTACCAAGTTAGCTTCCTCATTGGCAATAGGGATGGCGTGCCCACATGTTAAGATACCATCTTCATAGAAGGTGTTACAGACAGTGCATTTATTAGCACTAAATACATCACAAGCCTGTGCTGCATTCACAGGATGTTTCTCTGGATTTTCGTCTTCTGACGCTGAGCTATCGAACAAGGCGGCATTGGCTTTGTTGGTCATATGCCTGCCTCTACAATCCATGCGATGGTGCCCGAAAGCCTTGCAGAGAAAACATTTACGTAAACTTTTGAACGATTTACGCTCTCTGTCTTGTCTGTTTACCATATTTTGCAAGTATGTTTGGTACCCTGGGTTTTTATCGCACATCTCGTTCAAATGGTGAGAAAATTTACAATGAATGCAATGTCTAAATTTCTCAGAGGTAGGCCTGTTTGGTTTTTGCCTACTATAGTTTTTCTCATAGTTGGCTGCTGCTACCCAGTTACTGTCAGTAGCTTCAGTGGCAAAGCATTGTTTGTTGGCCGTGTAATAGGCCGACCTACGTCTTTCAATTTCTTCCACACTTGTGCATTCATTCTCCTGTAAGAACTTAGAAAACGATGATGGGATAGAAGAAATGATTTTATCTCGAATGATGAGATCTTCTAATCTATCATAACTTTTATTAATTTTGGCTGCTGAAGTCCATTTGCTGAAAACATCTCGGACTAAACAGAGGTAGTCAGAGAACGTTTGAGTTGATTTTGGACTCAATTTACTGAATTGTTCTCTGTAACCTGCCTCGTCTAACATGAAATGTGCCATTATCTTAGATTTAATATAATGGTACTCTTTCCTTAGGTCTTTGGGGATGGTTTCAATGACTTTAAGAGGTTCCCCAGATAGACTCCTCATATAAAGAATATTCCATTCAGAAAGTGGAACTTGGTAATGTTCCATTAAAGTCTCAAAATTTTGGGTAAAGGCTGCTATGCAGTCACCCGAGGTATAGTTACGTACGATACCTTGATACTTCTTATACTGGTTTTCTTTTTCCAGTCTTTCAGATTTCTTTGATTCTTTATTCATCGCAGTCTCAGTGTCAAGTTGTTTCATTTTCAACTGTAACTCTAGTTCTTCTTTCTTACTCTGAGCTGCTATCTCAGCTTGTTTTAGAGCTGTTTCTGCCTCTATTTGCTTGGCAGCTTTTTCAATCTCTGCCTGTTTCAAGGCTGTTTCAATCTCTGCCTGTTTTAAGGCTGTTTCAATCTCTGCCTGTTTTAAGGCTGTTTCAATCTCTGCCTGTTTTAAGGCTGTTTCTGCCTCTGCTTGCTTGGCAGCCATTTCTGCTTGTTTTAGAGCTCTCTCCGCTGCTCTTTCTTCGCGTTCATTATTTTTCTCCTGTACCAGCAGGTATTCAGAGTATTTGTTCTCGCTCCATTTTGTTAATTCATCACCTGTTAGATGTAATTTAATACCCATATCGATGAAATCAAATAATGACGACATGATGGGGAAAATACGTCAATGAAAATCAACCACACAAAATATGTTATAAATGGTTAGTAATAAACAATTTACAATTTATTTTACTATACGATGCGTGCCTACTATTGCATACGTAAAGTTAAAGTATAGAAAAATATACTCAAGTGCCCTGGATACGGTGAAGAATGGTTGGACACTCGGGCTAGAAAACTGTAGGGTCGTTACTTCGGAACCACTAATGACCTCTACGGCAAGGTTATGGATGGTACGAAAAAACCTGCTTTGTTTTTGGAAGAAAATAAGTTAGCGTCTATTTGTTGGTGTGTGCCTGCAAGTCACTAAGTGTTGACTAGGTTTGGATGGCGTCGAGTGTAATTGTATGTCGTAAATTTGTCGTCAACAGTGTTTTTCTCAACAGAAGTTACACTCTTTCCAAAACTCTTTGCGTTCCACAAACTCAATGCACAAAGACAATCTATCTGTATTTGAACACTCAATAACATTGATGACACATCACTTACATCAAGATGACATTCAGTAAGGACATAGACATCAAGTTTACAAGATGGCGACAAGGTCAAAATGGCGACAAAATAACAATGTCGACAAGGTCAAACGGTGACAAGTTTCACAAATCACAAATGTTTTACACGTTTACAGGATCAAACAATATGTACTGCACATTTACTAATGGTTTTACACATATTTAAACAATGTAATAATGGATCATACTGAGACTTTCACGATCACATTTACATAGCTATAACCTTGACAAATTTCACAAGTTCAAGAATTATAGTTTTAAATACCAAAGACGAGCAACACACGTCTACATATATTAGGTTCTTAAACAAGGACGAGCAACCCACGTCCACACATGTCAGGATCTTATAATTGGCTCGTTAGCTAACACGTGTGAGACAGTACAAGTATAACGTGATTCGACGTAAGACACAGCAACACAAGTTCTATGGATTTATTGCCACATTAAATACAGAACGATAATTACAACAATCTACAATATATAACTCACGACGCTCACAACCACAATACAGCTCATAGGTCTGACGCTCAAGATATCAGTCGTTCGGCTTTCAATCACGGAGATTCACACAAACGCCTTGCTCTCATCGCACATGTCCGTCCAGTCTCCGGTCCCAGCTCGGTCTGAGGTTAGCACGCCAACTGCCCACTGCCTCTAGTGGTGTCACGTGTCCTGCGTGCGTCTGTCGTCAGCCTGACCGCTGGTCGCGTGTCAGGTAACAATCTTGTCAGCCGACAATTCTTGTCCGCCGGGTGTCGCAACGATGTTGCTGCACAGCTATACCATGTTAGGCTCTGACAATCAGCAAGGTAAAGTGTTGAATAGTAGTCAGCAAAGGGAAGATGAATAGCCAAGTAATAGAGTCCTTCTCTCGGTGCAGACGACAAAGCGGAGAGAGAAGTAACCACAGTGACGATATGAACATGAGGTGTGAAGTTACAACTAATACCCCTAGGAAGCAGAGTCATGCACCAAAGGAATCCATGGCAAAATCATGTCGCCCCATATCAAATCCATATGGAAACCATATTGCGCCCTGGCACTGTTTGCTATTACAGTTATCTGCATATAGCTTGTCTTTACAAAACATCACTAAAAACATGCTCCAGATGGCTCTAAACAGTATAAATCATGGACCTCCCCCGATGTGTCTCCACCTTGCCGTGGTGGGGGAGCTTGAGTGTCCCACTGACCCAAAGCGCCAGTCCAATGGATATTAACTACATATTGGACAGCTCTTGGGATAGGGACCAGACTAAGAGAGACACAACCTGCTGCTCTGCAGGTAGACTGAGGATAGCAGTCTAAATCAGGCAAACGATGCCAATAATCTCAGTCCGGACATAACCTCTAAGGCTCCCAGCCGAGGTGTATGGCTGAACGTCTCTAAGCCATAAACCCTCGGAAGTGAGAGCCTGGCCGACACAAACCTACATCAAAATTGAGGTGAGGTGTTGAGCACGCTACATGTTTGGCGCAGATACTCGTTTGATGGCTCTTAGCTGGGGGATATGAGGGATCCCCGGATGAAAGGGCCTGGCCGTTACTCGCCCACAGACGCACGGAGGTAAGGTGCTGAGCCGGCAGCACATGTAGCCTACCTCGTGAGCGAGTACTAAAGGTGGAAAAACACTTCGGACGCACATTCCGAAGATAGTCTGTAACAGTACTCATGGAGTGAGTGTAGTCAAAGGTGGAAAATTGTCTCGTTGACACGAAATGGAACGCCTGTCTTGCGAATCCATTACGTGGCAGCCCGAAGCAAAAGCTTGCTGTGTGGAAGTCGAAATAAGAGTAACTTGTCTCGAAACCCAAGGAAGGCTAACCTCATCAAAAATGCCCGCTGAAGCCGGAAGTGCCAGCCTACGGGCGGCAAAATAAAAATGGCACTACGCAATTATGTCTGAGTGAAATGTCTTTCGTGACCGGAAAAGCTCTAACTAGTCTTCCCTCATGCTAGGAACAGCTACCTAGTTTCCGAATGCCGCTCTTGTTCGGAACAGCTCTGACTAGGTAGTTTTCCAAATGTCCGACGTGTCTGGAACAGCTCTGACGGACACAACGACAAGCACATGTCCGAAAAACTCGCTGAGTGGATATTGACTGCAGACCAGTCTGGTCTGTGCGGGAACGGCCCGGGGCGAACGAAATGCCCAATATATTGAAGTAAGGAATTAAAGCAGCCATGAGCAGGACGTAATGATTCCCTCGGTGAGCCCAGCACCAGGCCGCTATGTGCTGGCCCTGCAATTATGGAAGCCACCCTGGATGGTGGAAAATGCCATGGACTGTCCCTGCCTTCCTTTGAGGGACGACCGTTGTCTTCTACCATTCCAACTTGGCCAACTTGGTTGTGGACGGTACCGCAAAGAGTGAGAGTCTCCCAGGAATGCTACCTGGTCAAAAAAAAAGCAGGCTAAAGCCGGTTGTGTTGGCCTACGGGTTTCGGCCCAAGGGCGCATAACAGACACACCGCAATCACATCTGAAAAAACACTCCGGATGAACGCAAAGAAAAAGAAGAAATCATGGACGCTGCCATATTGGAATAATACAACCAACCGGGTTAAGCCGGATTCGGTGGCTATTAGTAAGGCCGTCTGTTTGAAATCTGCATGTCGCTAATTCGACACGAAGGCATATAACCGGAAATTCGACGAACGTCGAATTTGATCAGCAAAGTGTTAAACTTCCAATGTGCTGATGCTGTGGTAGCAGATTCAACCCCTACACCGATCAGTTGGACTAAAATCTTGACTTCATGTCCTTAACTTGAGGACATAAATAACAAGTATCTCAGAAGTCAGAGTGGGTTCGCCTGGTGGCAACGGACACTGGTAATATGGAAAGCTTAATTCCATAGACATGGCTCCCATTTTAGAACAGTTATTTTTTTTCATTCCAGAGAACCCTTGTTATGTCGTAGCATTCCTCCTAGTGTGGTTCCATCTCCTTGTGTATTTACGTGGATCTTTTTCAATTATCAGGAATTTTATCACAGCCCTGGCCTCTGATTTCTCCACTATCACAACAGTGGAGAAGTCAATGGCCAGGGCTGAGATGAAATTCCTTCTTGTGTGATCTGAGGGAGAGTGGAGCACTAGTAGATAGTTTCACAGTGTCATAAAGGTACCTCGTGTGTCCGACATAGTGCCTTCTCATAAATCAATTTTGACCTGCATTTAAATTGAAATGCTGCAGACGGTTGTGTTCAGGTGTCTTGTTGTGCCATGACAATGTTAAACACCATGCTATCCGGCTATCAATGCAACTAATGTGGAATAACACTTTTGAATGTCTTCTACATCATCTGGACTCATAATACCAAGCTGCACATGATTACCATCTTGTTGGACCACTCACAGAGGCAACAGGAGGAAATACTCCTGGCCTTAAAGGTTTATTTGTTTTCTTTAGTTGCATATCCTTTACAGGGCGTGTAGTCTACCCCAGCATTCTTTGGCTGTTTGTAATTTCTTGGCAAGTTTACGTTCAGTAGATTGCCATTGCTTTCTGAATGACCGGCACACATACCATTGTATGAAAATCAACGCAAGGTGGTTTTCTACCAAATCACCCACAGCTGTGTTTTAAATTGGTATACAGGATTATGAATTGCACCTGTAACCCCTTTGCCATGGACATTTAAAGATGAAAGGATGGACTTCATTACATCAAGTTTGATCCTATATAGCTTGATCTCTTTCCATAGGGCTGGATAATTGTGTCCTGTTCTGACGTGCAGAATAAATTATTTGTTCTGGTCTGTTCATAAAGTGTTAACTGTCTTGTGCTGGTGTTCATGGCTTTCTGATTGATTTGATGATTCTTTTCTTTTGGTGGTATGTAACTGATGCTTCAGGTTGTTCTTCTGTTGCTCCTTCCTTAGCTAGTTGATCAGCTCACTGGATACTCCACAGTGAGATGGTACCCACTGTATGGTGACCTTACTCTGGCTGGCTAGATCAGACAGTAGTGTCGAATGTATATCTAACTTAGCTGTGACAACATGGAAGAAGACGGCCTCAGACACAGCAATCCTTTCACCATATCATTTTTTCTTATTAAATATAGACAAATAATTACATTAATGTTTTCAATTGAAGTACCCTTAAATAATTATTTAATCACTAGTTAATATATTTATTGTATTCTGTAGTTTGATCATTCACAATTACTGTGTGAAGAAACGATAGATGGAGCTGTGTACAAGACATACCTGAAAAAAGTCCTGCTTCAGATGCGACCATGGGTAGGTGTTACCTTTCACAGACTGTTTAATTGTCCCCTGTTTGTTTACTACTGAAGCTGTGCGACGTCGGTATGTAACGTCGCCAGACTTCACCCCCTCTTCCATGTATAGTGAATATATTTTGAGAAATGTAAAAGAAGAGTTGAGTCAAGAAGCAACAGCACTGCACTCAGGACATCCCCATACATGCTCTGCCCTCATCTTCAACAGCCAGCAAAGAGACCCAATATCAATAGTACCAGTTGCTGTGTGATTACATGTTCATCTAGTCTTTCCTTAGAGCACTGAGTGTCGGTCAGATCCTCTGGTCACTTCCTGCCGTTCCATTCTCTTCATGCCATGATGATGTATCTGTTCCACCGCACTATGCACACGATCACAAGGGGCGCTGACCACCCAACAGTGAAGACCTCAGCCAATCTGTCCGATTGCTCATTTTCCACCATACCAGCATGGCCTGGGGAAAAGATCCAACAGATGCTTCCGATCTTTGGTTTTTGAATTGAAACATTCCACTCTGCACGATGGATGCCTGTCTTAACCCTTCTCAGCATTCTCTGTGAGTCTGCTACATTCATGACGTGTGAGTTTGCCCTAAAGCCAGCGGAACGCTGCAGTGACTGCCTCCACCTCCATTATCAGACTAGATGTTGTGGTATCATATGCCAGGCTCTGTGTGTGTTTGTCCTCCAGCCAGCAGAACGCTTCAGTGGCGGCCTCCACCTCCATTCTCAGACTAGATGTTGTGGTATCATATGCCAGGCTCTCCTGCACTAACCACCGTGCTTTGCTTTGAACCCCAAGCACTTGTTTTACCTCTCTAGCACAGAGCTATCCTTATAGAAGATGACATCACCTGGATGTGAACTATCATGTACTGTTAGTTACACCTCCCACTCGGCACAGTCTGCTGTGCAGACCCAGCCAATTTTCCAACAATCTTTGTCAAAAGTAAAACCAGAATAATTGAAATCTTCATCCGGATTTACCATGTCGCAAAGAGTGAGCAGCCATGTTTTGCTATCTCATACAACATCAATAATATAAAATATTAAGATGACACAGTATCGATTGCGTTGTTGAATGTTTAAATTGACATGAACTCCCAGGCTACCCAGCCTAAAATAGGTACCAGAAAATGTCTCAGGTAGTAAAGATTGCCCTTAAGTACCGAGTGCCATTTGGTCTATTACGAGGGTAAGTTAATAAGTAAGTCACAAATGGCTGTAGAAAAATAACTAACTATGATAACAACTTGAAACCAGTTTATTTTATACATACATTGTCCCTTTATTTCTCAACATAATTTCCACCAACATTGATGCACTTATCCCATTGTTTTATCAGTCCTCCCAAACTGGCTGCATAGAACTGCGTGCTCTGTTTTCATTTACCTGCCATCCAAAAGAACTGTGTGACTTACTTATTGACTCACCCTCGTAACTTTTTCTACCTAGCTATGCACCGCTTTACGGGAAATCGCAAAGGGCTAAGTCCACTGAAAACCGACCCTGGCGGGAGACATTTCGCGAGTGACATCGAAGTTGAATGTGAAGTGAAAACGTGGTTTAGAAAACAGAGCACGCAGTTCTATGCAGCCGGTTTGGGAGGACTGATAAAATGATGGGATAAGTACATCAATGTTGGTGGAAATTATACTGAGAAATAAAGGGACAATGTATGTATAAAAATAAACTGGTTTCAAGTTGTTATCATATTTAGTTATTTTTCTACAGCCATTTGTGACTTACTTATTAACCTACCCTCGTAAAATATGTGTCTAGCTGCATATGAACATTGTGTCTTAGTTGTGTGAATGGGTTGTTTAATTTGACTGAGGGGATTGGTTGCAGACAGTGAACAGGATCCGTAGCATTTAGTGGGTGCTGTTATTGTCCATTGGGGAAAAGATATGTAGCATTTTGTGGATGCTGTTGTACACAGTGAACAGGATCTGCAGCATTTTGTGGATGTTGTTGTACACAGTGAACAGGATCTGCAGCATTTATTGGATGCTGTTGTACACAGTGAACAGGATCTACAGCATTTTTTGGATGATGTTGTTGTACACAGCACACAGGATCTGCAGCATTTTGTGGATGCTGTTGTACACAGTGAACAGGATCTGCAGCATTTTGTGGATGATGTTGTACACATTTAACAGGATCTGCAGCATTTTGTGGATGATGATGCACACATTTAACAGGATCTGCAGCATTTATTGGATGCTTTTGTTGTACACAGTGAACAGGATCTGCAGCATTTTGAGGGTGCTGTTGTTGTACACAGTGAACAACTAGGGTTAGAATTCAATTGTAAGACAACATGTTATCTCCATGAAGAAAATGTTCTACGCTTTAAAAGAAAAGTATATGGGAGCATTCTTAAACAGGTCAATTAGTACAACTATCTTGGAACAGCCATAACACCCGATGAAAGATGATATACAGAGATTAGAGCAAGAATTGCTTTGGTAAAAGTAGATATTTGCAAGATGGAAAACAGAGTTTGGTTCTAGTAGATGGTAGACTGGCTAATGAAGACATGTGGATGGTAGACTGGCTAATAAAGACACCATTTTTGGTTCTAGTGGATGATAGACTGGCTAATGAAGACATGTGGATGATAGACTGGCTAATGAAGACACATTTGTGGTTCTAGTGGATGATGGACTGGCTAATGAAGACATGTGGATGATAGACTGGCTAATGAAGACATGTGGATGGTAGACTGGCTAATGAAGACACCATTTTTGGTTCTAGGGATGATAGACTGGCTAATGAAGACATGTGGATGATAGACTGGCTAATGAAGACACATTTGTGGTTCTAGTGGATGATGGACTGGCTAATGAAGACACCATTTGTGGTTCTAGTGGATGGTAGACTGGCTAGTGAAGACACCATTTGTGGTGTGTCTGGTTACCCACATGTCAAAGTACACATCTTCCTACAGCGAGTGCTGTCATCGTACGCAGGTAGCATGTTCAAATCCCAGGATGGTATAACAACTTCCTATTTGTATGTTGTCTAGTGTGTCCTCTAAACTCTGTTTCTTTCTTCTACTTCTACAAGTGCTAATCAATGTTTGTGTATTTATTTCTCAAGTTCTAATAGTCTCCATGACAAATTGGTTATGCCATGTTTTGGGTTTGTTATTTGGACTCCATCATTCAGTTCTCAAGAGCAGTTCGGTTCTCAAGTGCAATTTGGTTCTTGAGTGCAATTTGGTTCTTGGGTGTAATTTGGTTCTCGAGTGCAATTCAATTCTTGAGTGCAGTTCGATTCTTGAGTGCAATTTGATTCTCGGGTGCAATTTGGTTCTCGAGTAAAATTTGGTTCTCGAGTGTAATTTGGTTCTCACGTGCAATTTGGTTCTCACGTGCAATTTTGTTCTCGAATGGCCTGGGGGATATCACCAAAGCTACAGAATCTGTGCTCAGTGTGGCGCATTTGGCAGGCAGTTTGCTGCTACACATAGAGAGACCAAGCTGCATGGGTTACAACCAGGTTAACCCCCTTGCCTTGTAATCGGGTTCCCCATAACATGATCTCTGTTGAAAGCCCAGTGCACAAAACTACTGTGCAACCATGGCTGCAATAATTTGCCTTTTAATTTTGTGTCCTGTTTCTGAAATGCCCGCAGATTTGGTCTGAAAATACCACCCATACCTTGTGGACCATTAAAAAAGTGAGATGCATCAGTGCCGGAACTCTTCCAAAGCTGGTCGATGCCTTGGTCACACAAAATGGAGAGTTGGACACTAACTACACAAACATGTTCTTATGCATGTATAGAACCTGCGCCACAGTTGACGAGGTGCTGAATTTGATTCTAGACAGGTATGTCAATTATGTTGTTTTTTTTAAACGCGCTCGCTCGCTTTAAACTCAAGCACAGTCCATTCACACTACTTCTAGTAGCACAGGACTGATTTTTGCATGGGGATTAGCTTTCTCTAATACCAGTGTCTCTCGCCATCATGTGAGCCCACTGCGACTTCTGGGGTAATTGTAATTTATGTCCGCAAGTCAAGGACGAGAAGTCAGCATTTAAGTCCAACTGTCCGGTGTAGGGGTTGAACTTCTTACCCCGGCATCAGCACACCGAATGTTTAGGAACGTGCATTCTTATCCATTTGGCTATATTGGCCTCCAATTATGTATATGTGGGTTGTTTATATATTTTAAAATATAGTCTATACATTTTGAAATGTAATCTGATATCATGTTTGAAATGTATGTATGTTTGTATACTTTAAAATATGTTCTGCTTATATATTTAGAAGTGTAGTCTTTTTATATGTTTTAAAGAGTACTGTTTATCTTTTTTAATTTGTAGTCTCTCTATATTTTTGAAAATCTTGTCCGCTGAACTGATTCAGTGCTAAACAAATACGTAGGTTTGGCCCAAACATGGTAAACAATCAAATGAACAAGTATTATAATGTAAATTTCCATTTACCTAGCATTGATATTGCAGAACTACCACAAAATAAAACAAATAACCCGGTGACCCTAGTATGCCGATATATCATCCTTCTGTGCACATGGCAGGTCACATGTGGCAATATATTATCCTTCTGCACTGAATCAGTTAAATATTCAAAATATGGTCTATTTACATATTTTAAATATTCAAAATGTGCTTTATTTACACATTTTAAATATTCAAAATGTGGTCTGTTTACATATTTTAAATATTCAAAATGTGGTCTGTTTAAAAAAAAAAAAATTAAGTTGCATGTCCTTCAGAGGACGTAGCAGTCAACCCCAGCATTTTTGCTGTTTGTGATTCCTGGGCAAATTTTACGTTCAGCAGTTTGCCATTGCTTTCTGAACGACTGACTCCTATACCTTTTTCGAAAATACCAGCACTGCCGTGTTTCTAACCCGGGTATACGGGCTCACAAACCGCGTTCACAAGCCCTTAGCCACAGAGACCGGTCTGTTTACATATTTTAAATATTCAAAATGCGGTCTATTTACATATGTTAAATATTCAAAATGTGGTCTATTTGCTTATTTTACATATTCAAAATGTGGTCTATTTACATATTTTAAATACTTGTTGCTTATGTGTATGAACATAAACTTGCCAAGATATAACAAACAGCAGACAAATGCTGGGGTTGACTGCTACATCCTGTAAAGGATATGCAATTAAATTTTTTATCTGTATGAAGATTTTGTTTATATAGAAATACAGTTTGTGTCTGCGTTTATGATTGTAGGATCAAATATTGGAAGAGCATTGAATGGAGAAACCGGCCTCACGCTTCACTGTATAGAAAGTATGTATTGTTTGCTAGAATTGCTTATACACAATTCCTGTCATAGAGTTCCTGGTGACTGCCAACTATTCTTGAACTTTCCATTACTTCACCCTTTACAGTTGTCACTTGAGTCAGGAAGAGAACGAAGAAACTTTATTTTCAGAGGGTCACAAATTGGGCACGCAGGCCCGTCTTACATTTGGCCCTTTCAATCACTCCTCTTTTGTTCATCATTGTGCATTCTACATTCACATAGGAAAAAAAAACATAGTCAAATGAATGTTGTATACATAAGCAGTGCATATTACAATGTTGTCAGGCAGGCAGGCAGACAAACATTCAAACGCACATTCATAAACACATACATGCAATTCTGTATACATACTTACATCATACTTACATACAGACTCACATAGTTATGCACCTACTCAATTACACACTCCCTCGCATGCACATATACTTTCTCACAATCACACAATCACTAACAAAAGTTTCTTCTCTCTCTCTCTCTCTCTCTCTCTCTCTCTCTCTCTCTCTCTCTCTCTCTCTCTCTCTCTCTCTCTCTCTCTCTCTCTCTCTCTCTCACACTCACTCACTCACTCACTCACTCACCCATGCACGCATGCATGCTCTCTCTCTCTCACTATCTCTCTTACTCTCTCTCACTCTCTCACTCTCACTCTCACTCTCACACACACTCTCTCTCTCTTGCTTTCTCTCCCTCTCTCTCTCTCTCTCTCACTCCCTGTCTCTCTCTCTCTCTCTCTCTCTCTCTCTCTCTCTCTCTCTCTCTCTCTCTCTCTCTCTCTTTGTCTCTCTCTCACTCCTATATATCCTCATTCTATGAGAGTTCTTAAGAGCTATATTGAGCTAATATTGATGCATGGAAATGAACATGGACAATTGGGCAAGTGAGGAATTACATAGAGGCTGTGGAAATGTGATTTTATAGATGAAAAATGAGACTGCCTTGGATGGATAGAAAGAGCAATAAAGATATATTGAAAGAAGTTAACTCACAATTGGTTACTTGCATTACTAGAGGACAGTCTACATTTTTGGACGTGCCACGGAAAGGGGAAAACTGGAGTATGGCGTCAGAATGGGACAGTTGCAGGGAAGATATATATCTATATATATCTCTATATCTAAATATATATATATATATGATAGTGAATGTGTTGAGTAAGCAGCCGTGGACCAACACAAGCGCTGGTCACTGAGAGGAGGGAGTTGGTTGGTGGGGCAGATACCTCTATAAAATACCTCACATATACCAAAATACCTCGCTTCAGAGGTCACGGGTGGCAAGCATCGCCTGGATGTTTTCACCGGTTCATGCCGGTGTACTGGGGAATGAACAGGCAGACAGATTGGCTTGCTTCCGTTCGGAGGTCACGAGTGACAAGCATTGCCTGGATCTTTTCTCCGGGGCATGCCGATGTGCTGGGGAATGAACAGGCGGACAGATTGGCTGGCTCTGCAGAACTTGGTGGAGTATTGATGCATGACAAGGCAGACGTGGTTACGGCCTTGTGGGAGCACGTGTACACCTCGGAGGAGCAAATGGATTACCATGATCTGGCAAGAATGAGACAGCGAGGAGTGACGAGGGGATCTGGCCGAGGCTCGACGCTCAGAGGAAAGGCGAGACAGACATATAATCAGATTGCTACTGGTACTATTGGTGTTGGAACTCTTCGCTGGCTGCTGAGGGTGGGGACGGAGCGCTTATGGGAATGCCCCGAATGCTGTGATGTCAGTTCCTAAATCAATCAATCAATCAATCAATACCTCACAACTCTATGACTTGGCCATATGTGGGTAAGGGTGCCACATATAACCTCTTTTACCCCCCCCCCCCCCCCTCCCCCCTGCTGCCGTGCAGGGTCTGTTTTTTAAACTCAGGCTAGGGGAGTTAACTTTACACAAACCGACGGAAGGCAAGGGGAAACCACTGATGTATTTTCCCAAGAAAATCATGCCTTTAAGTAAAATCAATGAAGATGACGATGTTAATGAAAATTACAGTGGAGTCGCTTCATCCATTAGGGAGCATCATGAGCTACAAGTGATACCCGATCGTCATCAAGCAACTATATGAAAATTAGGGGGGGGATTAAGATTATTTCAAGATCGCATTAATACAAGAACCAGTTACTTGATATTGTTTTTCCCTCTAAATTTTACAGTTCTGTACTTTTAGTCCTAATGAAATTCGTTTTATAACGTAAGTAGACCCACATATCACGTTTTATGTAGATGTCTAGACTTGTTCTAGTATGTGTTATTATATATAGCTTCCATTTGTATGTATACTGTATAAGGGTGGGGGAGGGGGGATTTATAGGGAGGAAATTTGAAATGGGGGAATGACGTTTTGAACATATGGTAAAGGGGGGGGGGGGGCATGGGCCAAAAAAGGTTGAGAACTACTGGCCTAGGTAATAGAAATTAGAGAGGTGACAGATTAATAACATGGGCAGAATACCATGAAATGGTAATAGATGACACCTGGTTCAAACACCATCCTCGACAATTATATACGTGGAAAAGCCCAGGGGATAATATTTGCAATCAAATTGTCTACATACAGATTCCAAAGAGATTCAGAAGCAGTTTGGTAGGAGCACAAATTAGACCAGGAGCAGATGTACATAGTGATCATGTGCCAGGTATAGGAAAGATGAGGTTAAGACATAAAATCATAAATAAAACCCCAAAGAACATTAAGTTAGATATAGCAATACTTAAAACAGACAAAGAAATTAGAGAAAGGTACAATGTTACTGTAAAGAACAGATATAATTCCATGGAGATAATACAGACTATTGATGAACAATGGGATATGTTCTGGTAATCAATCCAACAAACATCCAAAGAAATAATTCCATCTAAAAATACAATTACAAAACAGAAATGGATGACAGATGAAATTTTGCAGATGATGGATGAAAGAAGACTGAAAATGCAAGATAAAGAAGAATATAATAGAATACATAAAGTAATTGTAAACAAATGCAAAGTGGCTAAATAAGTATGGCTGAATCAACAGTGCATGGAAATTTGGACAAACTATGGAAAAGACTCACATTCCATGTATCAACGAATAAATACAATAACAGGTAGGATTACATGAAATACCACTGGATGTTTAAAATCGAGGAATGGTGCAGTATTGATGAGACAAGATGATATTGTCAATAGGTAGATGGAATATCTGGAAGAGCTGGATGGTGAAAGAAGACCAGGTGTAAACATATAAAATAATGGTGAGAGTCCACCAATACTTGCAGCGAAAGTTGAAGATGCAGTATGAGTGCCGGCGTTCAGAAGGCAAATCTAAACTACTGAACATAAACTTGCCCAGGAATCACAAATAGCCAAACAATTCTGGAGTTGACTACTTCCTGTACAGGATATGCAACAAAACTCCATAACTATAACACTAAAGTTATTATTATTATCATAATAAATATTCCAGCTGCTGCCTACAGCAGTTATCTGTAATCTAATTTCTGCAGGGCCTACATTATGGTGCTGTCCATCTGGCTGAAGACTTATCCAGAAGATTTCCGTCAAATCCCAGATTACGGCATTCTCAGAAGATTAAGTTTGCATGCTGATGAATATGCTATTGGTTCATACATTAAAATCAAAGCTGACGCTTTGATTCGACGTTTTCAGACGGAGTTTAGGCAACATTGGACAGAAGGTGAATGATGGCATTGTTGTATGCTTGTTCTTTTTTTGCCACTTGTGTATTTCTCTTCTTCAAAACAGTGTATTCCCTTAGTGAATTGAATGTAAACAAGGCAGCAATAAACAAATGAATGCACACATTGTTGCCTGGCATAATTTCGCATCTTGTCAGTTATATTCTGCAGAGGTAATAGAAACCTAAGGATTGAAGGTGGAGAAGTAAGGAGATATAAAGGTATGGGATGTCACAGAAAGTGTTAAAGCATGTGGTGTGACAGACAGTGTTAAAGTCTGTGATGTGACAGAAAGTGTGTTATGCGACATAAATTGTTAAAGTATGTAATGCAACAGAAAGTGTGTTATTTTACAGAAAGTGTGTTATCTCACAGAAAGTTTTAAAGAAAGCATGAGATGTGACAGAAAGTGTTAATGTCACATAGAGTGTTAAAGAAAGTATGTCATGCCACAGAAAGTGTTAACATATGGGATGTCACAGAAAGTGTTAATATATGGGATGTCATAGAAAGTGTTAATGTATGGGATGTCACAGAAAGTATTAAAGTATGTGATGTGACAGAAAGTGTTAAAGTCTGTGATATGAGAGAAAGTGTATTATGGCAGATAGGCGGTTGAGCTATTAAGGCCTCTGGAGTGTTTTTGCGTCTGGCTACGGTTTGCCTACGCATTTTTCTTACGTTGGACTGGTAGTACATGGTTCCGTCACCTAGCTACTCAGTTAAGTGCTTGGAATGGCACTGAGCTGTGGATTTCATGTTGAGTGCTTTTACATCTGTCCACATTTGTTTGTATTGTGAACTGTATGTTCAGAAAATGGTGGCGGCTGGTTGCTGAACTAGCTAGGTTTGCATTATGCAGTATTGTGTAGTGACTGCCGCTTCCATCGACGATGAACTGTAATTTTCTTGGCGGGCCATTGTGTTGTCATTCTAGCAGTGGCCTTGTGGTGCTGTTGGTTTATCGGTACTGCTGTTTGTTCCACTTTTCACACGGGGCAGTGTGGAGCATTTTGTGTCATATTCACTGGCACAGGAAAGAAGCATTATCGGGGTGACCCTTTGCCGTGAAGTTGGAACCCCGACTAACTAACTAAGTGTTAAAAAGTATGTGATGTGATGGAAAGTGTTAAAGTATGTGATGTGACAGAAAGTGTTAAAGTATGTGATGTGACTGAAAGTTTTAAAGTATGTGATGTGACAGAAAGTGTTAAAGTATGTGATGTGACAGAAAGTGTTAAAGTATGTGATGTGACTGAAAGTTTTAAAGTATATGATGTGACAGAAAGTGTTAAAGTATGTGATGTGACTGAAAGTTTTAAAGTATGTGATGTGACAGAAAGTGTTAAAGAAAGTATGTGATGTGACAGAAAGTGTTAAAGAAAGTATGTGATGTGACAGAAAGTGCTAAAGTATGTGATGTGACTGAAAGTGTTAAAGTATGTGATTGACGGAAAGTGTTAAAGTATGTGATGTGACAGAAAGTGTTAAAGAAAGTATGTGATGTGACAGAAAGTGTTAAAGTATGTGATGTGACAGAAAGTGCTAAAGAAAGTATGTGATGTGACAGAAAGTGTTAAAGTATGTGATTGACGGAAAGTGTTAAAAAGTATAGGATGCTTTGAGTAACCAGTAGTTTTATGATGAGTTGATTGATTGATTGATTGATTGATTGATTGATTTAGGAATCAACATCACAGCATTCGGGGCATTCCCATAAGCGCCCTGTCCTCATCCTCAGCAGCCAGCGAAGAGTTCCAACACTAATAGTGCCAGTAGCACTCTGATTATAAGTCCATCTTGCCTTTCCTCTGAGCGTTGAGCATCGGCCAGATCCCCTCGTCACACCTCGCTGTCTCATTCTTGCCAGACCATGGTAATCCATTTGCTCCTCCGAGGTTTTGATGAGTTTTCTTCATATAGACAGTGTTAACTTGATGATGATGGTTGTGATGATGGTGGTGGTGGTGGTGATGATGATGATGGTTGTGGTGATGATGGTGATGCCTGTGATGGTGGTGGTGGTAGTGATAATGATGATGATGATGGGGATGGTGGTGGTGGTGATAGTGATAATGATGATGATGGGGATGGTGGTGGTGGTAGTGATAATGATGATGATGCTGCTGATGATGGGGATGGTGGTGGTGGTAGTGATAATGATGATGATGATGCTGCTGATGATGGGGATGGTGGTGGTGGTCATGATGGTGGTGGTGATGATGATGATGATGATGATAATGATGGTGGTGATAATGATGACGATGGCAGTAATATGATGATGACGGTGGTGATAATGGTCATGATGATGATGTGGTGGTGATGATGATTATTATGGTAGTAGTGGTGATGATGGTGGTGGTAGTGAAGATGATGGTGATGATGGTGGTGGTGATGATGCTGATGGTGATGATGCTGATGGTGGTGGTGATGATGCTGATGGTGGTGATGATGCTGATGGTGGTGATGGTGATGATCATCGTTGTAATGCTTGTACCTCAGATATTGCAGTATTGAGTGATGCATCATTGTCCTCTCATGGGAAGATGGAGCCGACCAGGAAGATTCTCTTGCGTATGTCACCCACAATGGTTGCCGAACAACTTACTTACAGAGATGCTGTAAGCAACGGATACATTGTCAAATATGTTCTCTTTTTATTTTGTTGTGTGTGTATTGTTGTTATGTTTTTGTTTAATTTTGTATTCTCTCTCGCTTTGAACTCAAGTGTAGCACACATACATACATTACTTCCCCAAGAAAGAGTAATTTATTTATTTATTTATTTTTTGCTTTTTTTTTTTCACTCACTCGATTTGAACTCAAGCGTAGTCCTTACACACTACTTCTAATAGTGCTGGACTGAGTTTTGCGTGTGGATTAGATTTCCCTATTATCAGTGTCCCTCGCATCAGGCGAATCCACTCTAACTTCAGAGGTACTTGTAATTTACATCCCCAAGTCAAGGACGATATGTCAACATTTTAGTCCAACTGTCTGATGTTGGGGTTGAACCCCTCACCTCGGCATCAGCACACTGGATTTTTAAGAACACATTTTCTTATCTATTCGGCCATGCTGACCTACGTATGAGTAATAATATGTGTCCTCACATTTTGTAGTTCTGAATGCATGGAGGAATAGTTGACCAATTCTTGCCTCATTTAGCAGCGACAAGCCCAGGTGCTGAACTCTTCTCAGTAATTGCCACTACTGGGGAGCACGCTGAACTGATGTTTGCATGTGGATTAGCTTTCCCTGTTACCAGTGTGCCAGCTTTTTGCAATTTGTAATAGCACATACCACGTTGGAAACACAGCTGCAGGCAATTTGGGAGCAGATTGTTTTGCGTTGGTTTCCCAAGCATAGGTATCAGTGCTGGTTGTTCACGAAGCAATGGCAAACTACTCATCTCATCTCATCATGTTCCTCTTGTACCTTGCAGTGTCGAGGTGAAGTATAAACATCGTGAGAGTGCCCGATTATGGCCAAAATACTGAACGTAAATTTGCCAAGAAATCACAAACAGCCAATAAATGCTGGGTTGACTTCATCATCCTGTAAAGCAGTGGTTCTCAATCTTTATTGGTCCATGCACCCCTTTACCATATGCTCAGAACGTCATCCACCCCCCCCCCCCCCATTTCGTAATCTGTATTCCCCCCCCCCCCCCCCCTCCCGCCACCGCTACACAGTATATGTAAATATGGAAGCTAGATTTAATAACATATACTAGAACAAGACTAGATATCTACATAAAAGTTGATTTGCGGGTCTAGTTACGTTATAAAATGAATTTCATAAGGGCGAGAAGTACAAAACTGCAAAGTATGGAGTGAAAAACAATATCAAGTAATTGGTTCTTGTATTAACGTGATCTTGCAATAATCTTAATCCCCCCTGAAAACCCTACAAAATCCCCCCACTCTGTTGGAGGGGTGTGGGGGGGGGGGGGGAAGAAATCCCCACCAGTTGAGAATCACTGCTGTAAAGGATATGCAACTATTTTTCCTATTATAACCAATGTACCTCGCCATCGTGCAATTCCACTCCAACTTCAGAGGTATGTGTAATTTACGTCCCCAAGTCAAGGACAAGATAACAATAATTTAGTGCAACTGTCCGGTGTAGGGATTGAACCCGCTACCTCAGCATCAGCACACGGGAAGCTTAAGATCAAGGCCTCTTATCCATTCAGCCATGGTGACCTATATTGTATGCTTGTTGAGCTAAAATATGTGCCGACGCAACATACTTAGAGCGGCTGTGTTAGCGCAGTTGATAGGGAGCTAATAATGCTATGAGTATGGTCAGACAAGGGTTGACCGGGGCTCGTCACTGTAAGTGAAGGAAGAATTGGTCACGTATTCCTGTGTGCATTCACGCCTACAACATGTGATGACCTCATCATGTCACAATCCCATGGCTAGAAACTGCTTCAGTATAGATTTTAATTTGATCTTATTTAGTGCCATGGGATGATTATCCGCCTTAAGTGACTTCCAGTTTCTGCCATGGGCGTTCAGAAAGTAAGGCACCACATAGTTTTTCTCAGAAGGTGTTTATTCAAAAATCATGAAATGTATACACAATATACATGGATATGTCATGTAAACATCAGTTTTATTCAACATAATCACCATTAACTTGTCTGGCTTTATGCCAGCATGAAATAAGAGCATGTGTCCCAAGCCCATACCAGATTTTTGTCTTGATCATGTAGCCATTTCTTCACTGCAGGAATCACTCCTTCATCATCTTCAAACCTTGTCCCACGAAATACATCTTTAAGTGGACAAAATAGATGAAAATCAGACGCTGGATGGGGTAGTACAGCCCGAACCAATTCAATGATTGCTTCTCGTGTTGTGCCAGACTTGTGTCAGGGTGCGCATTGTCGTGAAAGAGAAACATGTCGGGTTTGGTGAGCGCCACCAAACATTCGGTTGTAACAGAAAGCAGGCAGTGCTGTCTACTGTCATGGGGTAGCTCAGTCATCTGAAATGGTCAAGCCGTCTGCTTCACGCTCCGAAGGTTGTAGGTTCGATTCCGGGCTACATCTTTCGGTTCACGAGTGCATTTTTCTCGAAGACTTTGGGGTCGTCGCTGGAGCTACGGAATTCATGCTTTGTGTGACGCTTTCGGCAGGCCCCCCTGTGGACAGAGACCGAGCCATATGGGATCAAACCCAGGGCAATGAAGCCGATCCTCTCGACTTTTAAGACTTTTTTAAAAGTCATATCTAACTAAGACCTGAATAATAAAAAAGCGGAACACACTTTGATATATTGGTATCATCTTAAGTCTTGTTTCACATTTAATTGATAGAAGCTTTTCTACTTCTTCATTATTCTTTCTGGAGGAGTACTTCACATTTAATGATGCACCTCACAGGTCAGTGAGTCAATCTCCGGCATGTATTTGTGCGAGGTTTGTTTCCTCTAGATTCCATCCCAGTTAATAGGCGCTGTTTACTTGTAAGTGGGTTTTTATTCCAAACACGTTTGCCAGGAGAGTGGCCTTAAAGCCTACTCTTTGTAATTTCCAACTGGCATGGGATCTTTTAAAGTACAGGCATGTATACATGACTTCCAGTTTTCTGTTTTAGCTGAGAAGGCGAGGTACCTGACCTCACTCCCAAAGAAATTAAGTGTATCATGTGAAGTCATTATATACCACTTGTTCTTGAGAATATTCCCAGCCCTGGTATCTTCTGATCCTGAAGTGAATATCATAACCCCTCAGCCACAGCTACTTCCAGCAGGAGCTTTTGATCAAGTCCATGCCCATGCTCCACCATTGCTTGCACTTTTGATCATGTCCATGCTCCACCATTGCTTGCACTTTAGATCAAGTCTACGCTCCACCATTGCTTGCACTTTTGATCAAGTTCATGCTCCATAATTGCTTGCATTTTTGATCAAGTGTACTCTCCACCATTGCTTGCACTTTTGATCAAGTTGATGCTCCACCATTGCTTGCACTTTTGATCAAGTCCATTCACCACCATTGCTTGCACTTTTTCTGGGGTAAAATTAAAAGAACCAGATGATTTTCCCACTTACAAACTGCTTTCTGTTAGTATAATGATTGTATTTTATTATGTTCAGTGAGTATGGATTTTTTGCCCACATCATACAGGTGTGCAGGGGAATGAACAGGCTGATAGGCTGGCAGAGAATGCACCTCTTGTGGGTAGATTACCTATGGATAAGGGAGAGGTGGTCGGTCGCCTGTGGGACTAGGTGGAGAAAGTCGTGGAGAAGACTAAGAACCCGTATGTG
This sequence comes from Cepaea hortensis, assembly GCA_963921405.1. NCBI lineage: Eukaryota > Metazoa > Mollusca > Gastropoda > Stylommatophora > Helicidae > Cepaea > Cepaea hortensis. Next base: position 111,336,688 of record OY992884.1, on the reverse strand, counting down.
GAGAGGATAATATGGCGGGGGATCGGCAGGACTTCTTGACGAATCTAAAAACAGAGGGAAGACCAGGAGAACTTTCAACCTGATGGCGGTTGGAACGATTAGTATTAAGGCTCTTCGCTGGCTGTTGAACAAGGAACTGGAGTGCATGTGGGAATGTCTTGAGTGCAGTGATGTTTGTTCTTAGCTGATAATTCATGTTCAGTCATTGTTCATGTATATTGAACAATGTGTGTGAAAGGAAATGAACAGATTGGTAGACTGGAAGGACCTCATATGTGGAGAGACTGACTCAGCTGGGGGTGAGCGGAGGGTCTTGACAACACTGAATGCATAGAGGAAAGTACAGTCTCAGTTGAGTTGAGTCTAGGACCAACATCACACCACTCAGGTCATTCCCATACACACTCCGTCCCCAATTTCAACAACAAGCAAAGAGTCCCAATACGAATGATATCAGTTGCAGTTTGATTATGTGTCTGTCTGGCCTTTGCTCCGAATAATGGATATCATCCAGATCCTGTGGTCACTCCGTGCTCCGCCATTACCTCCAGACCAAGGTAATTTATCTGTTTTTCTACACTGTTCATGTGATTCCAAAGGGCTTTGAGCACATCTGCCTTATTGTTCACCAGTACCCCAGCCAGCAGTGAAGACCCAGTCAGTCTGGCCATCTGCTCATTTCCCACCACACAAGCATGTCCTGGGGAAAAGATGCTCTCAATCTGTTATTTTTTAATTAAATCATGCCACGCTGCATGAAGCATGTCTGTCTTCACCATTCTCAGCATGCTCTGTGAGTCCGTTACAATCACAACATTGTGTGTGCTGTTTGTCTTCCAGCCAGCGAATTACTGCAGTGACTGCTTCCAACTCCATTCTCATACTCAATGTCGTTGTATCATATGCCAGGCTCTCCTTTACTAGAACATAAAGCAGGCAGACATTCAGTCAAACTATCACTGCTACCATCAGCATGGACACTCTTCATTGGCTACCGAAGAAGAGGATGGAGCAGGCGTAAGAGTGTCCTGAATTAGATGATTTTGATTTTAATTTCATATTTCATTTCTGATTGGCAGGAGTTGTTGTTAAACTTGGTGCCCCACCATTGCCTGGGCTTTTACTGGGTTCATGAATGGGAACCAGTGGATCTGCCAACTGTACAAGCTGTGATCAGTCAGTACAACTATGTGTCGAATATTGTCATCTCCTCCATACTGAAGGCGGGACAGAAACCCAAGCATCGGGTCAAAGTCCTGGAGCACTGGATCTTGGTGGCTCAGGTGAGGTGCTGGCTTATTCTTCTTGGGTGATGGCTCTGTAACTCAGACCAGTGTGTTGCAATTGTTATGTGGGTCATTTACACAGAGTTCAGTGTGGTACAGTTCTTAAGTCATTTACACAGAGTTCAGTGTGGTACATTTGTTAAGTCATTTACACAGAGTTCTGTGTGGTACATTTGTTAAGTCATTTACACAGAGTTCAGTGTGGTACATTTGTTAAGTCATTTACACAGAGTTCAGTGTGGTACATTTGTTAAGTCATTTACACAGAGTTCTGTGTGGTACATTTGTTAAGTCATTTACACAGAGTTCTGTGTGGTACATTTGTTAAGTCATTTACACAGAGTTCTGTGTGGTACATTTGTTAAGTCATTTACACAGAGTTCAGTGTGGTACATTTGTTAAGTCATTTACACAGAGTTCTGTGTGGTACATTTGTTAAGTCATTTACACAGAGTTCAGTGTGGTACATTTGTTAAGTCATTTACACAGAGTTCAGTGTGGTACATTTGTTAAGTCATTTACACAGAGTTCTGTGTGGTACATTTGTTAAGTCATTTACACAGAGTTCAGTGTGGTACATTTGTTAAGTCATTTACACAGAGTTCAGTGTGGTACATTTGTTAAGTCATTTACACAGAGTTCTGTGTGGTACATTTGTTAAGTCATTTACACAGAGTTCTGTGTGGTACATTTGTTAAGTCATTTACACAGAGTTCAGTGTGGTACATTTGTTAAGTCATTTACACAGAGTTCAGTGTGGTACATTTGTTAAGTCATTTACACAGAGTTCAGTGTGGTACATTTGTTAAGTCATTTACACAGAGTTCTGTGTGGTACATTTGTTAAGTCATTTACACAGAGTTCTGTGTGGTACATTTGTTAAGTCATTTACACAGAGTTCTGTGTGGTACATTTGTTAAGTCATTTACACAGAGTTCTGTGTGGTACATTTGTTAAGTCATTTACACAGAGTTCTGTGTGGTACATTTGTTAAGTCATTTACACAGAGTTCTGTGTGGTACATTTGTTAAGTCATTTACACAGAGTTCTGTGTGGTACATTTGTTAAGTCATTTACACAGAGTTCTGTGTGGTACATTTGTTAAGTCATTTACACAGAGTTCTGTGTGGTACATTTGTTAAGTCATTTACACAGAGTTCTGTGTGGTACATTTGTTAAGTCATTTACACAGAGTTCTGTGTGGTACATTTGTTAAGTCATTTACACAGAGTTCAGTGTGGTACATTTGTTAAGTCATTTACACAGAGTTCTGTGTGGTACATTTGTTAAGTCATTTACACAGAGTTCTGTGTGGTACATTTGTTAAGTCATTTACACAGAGTTCAGTGTGGTACATTTGTTAAGTCATTTACACAGAGTTCAGTGTGGTACATTTGTTAAGTCATTTACACAGAGTTCAGTGTGGTACATTTGTTAAGTCATTTACACAGAGTTCTGTGTGGTACATTTGTTAAGTCATTTACACAGAGTTCTGTGTGGTACATTTGTTAAGTCATTTACACAGAGTTCTGTGTGGTACATTTGTTAAGTCATTTACACAGAGTTCTGTGTGGTACATTTGTTAAGTCATTTACACAGAGTTCTGTGTGGTACATTTGTTAAGTCATTTACACAGAGTTCAGTGTGGTACATTTGTTAAGTCATTTACACAGAGTTCTGTGTGGTACATTTGTTAAGTCATTTACACAGAGTTCTGTGTGGTACATTTGTTAAGTCATTTACACAGAGTTCAGTGTGGTACATTTGTTAAGTCATTTACACAGAGTTCAGTGTGGTACATTTGTTAAGTCATTTACACAGAGTTCAGTGTGGTACATTTGTTAAGTCATTTACACAGAGTTCTGTGTGGTACATTTGTTAAGTCATTTACACAGAGTTCTGTGTGGTACATTTGTTAAGTCATTTACACAGAGTTCTGTGTGGTACATTTGTTAAGTCATTTACACAGAGTTCTGTGTGGTACATTTGTTAAGTCATTTACACAGAGTTCTGTGTGGTACATTTGTTAAGTCATTTACACAGAGTTCAGTGTGGTACATTTGTTAAGTCATTTACACAGAGTTCAGTGTGGTACATTTGTTAAGTCATTTACACAGAGTTCTGTGTGGTACATTTGTTAAGTCATTTACACAGAGTATAGTTGTTGAGTAGGTCATTTACATAGAGTACAGAGTGGTGCCGGCTCTGGCGAAGGGGTTGTGAATCCAGTTCGTAATCCCACAAACTGCTCAAAACACAGCTGCAGATGATTGGAAGTTGACCACCTTGCATTGGTTTCCCTACAATGATATGTGTGCTGGTCGCTCAGAAAGCAATGGCAAACTACTGAACATAAACTTGCCCAGGAATCACAAACAGCCATAAAATGCCAGAGTTAACTGCTACGTTCTGTAAAGGATATGTAACTAACTTACAGTGTAGTACAGTTGTTGAGTCATTTACACACTGAGTACATTTTGGTGAAGATGTTAAGTAGGTCATTTACACAGTAGAGTTGTACAGTTGTTGAATATGTCCTTTACATGCAGACTACAATGTGGTACAGTTGTTGAGTGTGTCATTTATACATAATTTTATTGAAATTCTTAAATAGATCATTAACACATTGACCACTGTTGTACAGTTGATTGAACCGTGATTTCCCGACTGATTGTGTCATTGATTAACATTCTGGCAGCGGCATTATGCATAGTTTACCTGAGTGGGCTGTTGGTTTGTCAAGACTCCTATCTGTTCCACTTTTCACATGGGACAATGAGGAGCATTTTGTGTGATATTCACTGGCACAGGAACGGAGCATAATGGGATGACTCTTTGCTGTGAAGTTGGAACCGTGACTAACTTGACACATCAGCTAGAGAGTACCGTAGTACAGTTGGTTGGTCAATTACTGACACAATACAAAGGCATATTGGTGTATGATTCTAGCCCCATATTATTATATTGGCATTGGGTGGGTGATGAAGTGACATATATAGAGAATATTTTGAAATAGGGTTTTTACTTATGAAATCATCACATTTGGATACAACGTGACAAGACAAATCCAACGGTACCTCAATGAAAACTATGTTGATTCTAAGCAGAGTTATTAATATATTTGTGTCGTGATCTACAACCAGGAAGTGCAATGGGATCTTAAGAAATGGGGGAGTTTTTATCATGGCTCAATAAATTGGAAGCTGAGAAATTCCGCCTTCTATTACTGTGGTTTGTTTATTTTTAAACAGACAACATAGTACCATATATCATTGTGTCCGGAGTTGCGAGGCCTAACTTGACTTATTATCTATTTTTCAATAGATGTGCTGTGACCTACTTAACAATTAAAAATGGCCGCCAATTGTTTATTATTAATTAAAAGTCTGTTGCATTGCTAACAAACCTGGTAACATGTATATTTTATTATGCGTTTTGGTAACAAGAAAGTAAAGGTCACATTCCTCTTTCAATAGCATGTTGAGAGGATTGAGAGGATCGACTTCATTGCACTCAGTTTTACCCCATATGGCTCAGTCTCTTTTCGCACAGCGGCCTGCCGAAAGCATCGCACAAAGCACGAGAGTCTCCGTGTCTCAGAGAAAAATGCACTCAACTTTTAAGACTTTTTGATGTGATGTGCGGTGACCTAATTAACTGTTAAAATATAGCTGCCCATTTATATTAATTAAATGTCATCTGAAATGTTCGTCATTAGTGAAAGAACAATTCATGAAAATGTACTCAATTTGTCTTAATGTAACCACTGTATTGTGACAGCTTTCTTTTGTTGATTAAATGCCATGCATTAATGTAAGTAAATAAGTTTGTAACTGCTGCATAAATTAAGCAGCAGTTAATTAATTATTAAAATATTAAGTAATAAAAATAATAATTAATTAAATATATGCTAATAATAGATTTCTCTTTCTGCTCTATAATTACACTGTTCTGTATCTAAAAGAGAGCAATTAATAATTAAATACTAACATTTTAAAACACAATAACTTATTTCACAGTAGTTTATTTAAATTTAAATACATATGTACTGGCGCGCTGCTAAGAAAAAAAAGATACCCCGTACTTACAGGTTTAGATAGACGGGTCTGAAAAATGGCTTTCAAAATTATTTTCAGTCATGTCAAATGGTGAAAAATTATACAAATACTCAGATAAATTACTGCTAGAAATGAAACCGAAGATTCTGTTTAATTTTAGTAGTTAAATTGCCAGTTCTAATTATAAAAAAATACAGGTCCGCTATAGTTTAGTACTATTGTATGGAGGCTGCCATTTTGAATTTTGTGTTATGACTGCCATATCTCATTTTCATGGTTGTGCTTAAAAAAAGGTCGCTTAAAAGTCGACAGGGTCGACTTCATTGCACCGGGTTTTATCCCATATGGCGGAAAGCGTCGTACAAAGCACAAACTCCGTAGCTCTAGCAACGACCCACAGAAGTCTCCGAAAATTTTCACTTATGAACCGAAGGACGCAGCCCAGAATCAAACCCACAACTGTGTGTTGTGCTAAATATATATATATATATATATATATATATATATATATATATATATATATATATATATATATATATATATATACTAGCTGACCCGGCCCGGCTTTGCCCAGTCCCTGGAGGGGATCTATCTATCTATCAGTCTGTCTGTCTGTCTGTCTGCTTGTTTGTCTGTCTGTCTGTCTGGCTGACCCGGCCCGGCTTCACCCAGTCCCTGGTGGGGAGCATCTAATTTAATTCATATAAGTAGTCATATAAGCTCCCGTTCCCGACTATCTGTCTGTCTGTCTGTCTATCTATCTGACCCGGCGTGGCTTCGCCCAGCTCCTGGCGGGGAGCGTCTCATTAAATTCACACTGTAACTTAAAAGAATGTCCTTCCACACACTATCTATAATTTTTAATGAAAACTGTTTTTAATCACTTACATGACTGTAGATAACTTCTTTAAGCATAAAAAGATGAGTTACAATGTTATGCATTATGCATTATTTTTATGAAAACTTTGAAAATGCCTTAAAGATTATATCATTATTTATTATAACTCATATGCCTGTAAATAACTATAGACAAAGAGTTTATAAATCTTTGAAAACGATGCAACAATATGACTATAAAGTATATAGAAATGTTATTAAAAGTTATGCCCCTTTAAATAACTTTTCTAGAGTTAAGTCCCCTTGTTATATTGAAATTATAATGAAAAATGAAATATTAAATTTTAGTAAGTAAGTAGCCGATTTTACACTAACAAACTATGACAGAAAGTTGCACAGGAATGAAAAGAAAACGTGTAGAAAATGTCATCTCAATTGGATGGACCGTTCGCGAATGCATAAAGAATGGACGGACATACAGTCTCTTTTATATATATATATATATATATATATAGAAAAAAGGCAACACGGTGTGGGCTTTGCAGTGAAGAATTCGCTACTGGGAATGATTGAAATTCCAGCAGGAGGAAATGAAAGACTATTATCCCTGCGCTTGGCAACCTCTTGTGGGTTTGCCACCATTATTACTGCATATGCACCGACACTCGATTCCTCTGATGATGTGAAGGATTTGTTCTATGAGGAGTTAGACTCTGTGATCAAGGCAGTTCCAAAATCCGACTACATTTATATGCTCGGTGATTTCAATGCTCGTGTGGGCAAGGACTCGAGTTCATGGCCAGTGTGCCTTGGAAAATATAACATCGGTCGCATGAATGAAAATGGGCAAAGGCTGCTGGAGCATTGCACCAGTAATGACCTATGTATTACAAACTCTTTTTTTAAAACAAAAGAGATGCATAAGGTCACATGGAAACATCCAAGATCCGGCCATTGGCACCAGCTGGACTTCATCATCACACGGAAACAACATCTGAACCATATATCATTGACTCGTAGTTACCACAGTGCTGACTGTGATACGGATCATTCTTTGGTTGTTGCAAGGGTTAGACTGAGACCAAAGAGAATCTACACAGCTAAACACAAATCTAGCCCCAGGATTAATATTATTAACACTCATGATCCTGAAAAGTGCTTTCAGTTTCAACAGCAACTTGAAGACGCTTTCACTGATACACCAGAAAATTGTACAGTAAATGATAAATGGAATAAACTTAAGGAAACTCTTTGTAAAACTGCCGTAAAGGTTTACGGCACTGTGGATCATAAGAGGCAGGACTGGTTTGCGGCCAACAGCGAGACTCTGCAGCCCTTGATTGATAAGAAGAAGAAAGCTCTCTTAAGAAACAAGGAAAGACCAACGCGTAACACTCTGAGTGAGCTAAGGCAAGCTAGGAAGGATGTGCAAAAGGCTGCCAGGCAGTGTACAAATGATTATTGGATCAAGTTATGTGAGTCCATTCAAATCGCAAGTGATAAGGGAGACATAAGAAGCATGTATGAAGGAATAAAGAAAGCCTGTGGTCCAGTGATCAAAAGAAGTGCACCATTGAAAACCTTGACTGGAGAAGTCATCACTGATAAGAAACAGCAGATGGACAGATGGGTAGAGCACTATTTGGAGCTTTACTCAAGTGAGACCAAACTAGCGGATAATGTCCCTCAACGCCATAGAGGCTCTACCAACTCTTGACCACCTGGACACACTTCCCACCATAACAGAAGTTAAGTGTGCTATAAATGAACTTGCATCTGGCAAGGCTCCAGGTAAGGATGGGATTCCAATAGAGGTTATCAGGAGTGGGCAAGACACACTCACTATACAGATCCACCAGCTAATAGAGCTATGCTGGCGTGAAGGACAAGTCTCACAGGATTTCAAAGATTCAAGCATCATAACACTGTACAAGAACAAGGGCGATCGGAGCGACTGCAACAACTATAGGGGTATCTCACTTCTGTGTATTGTTGGAAAAGTATTTGCCAGAATTGTTCTGCGCAGACTTCAAGTTCTAGGAGATCAAGTCTACCCCGAATCACAGTGTGGCTTTCGACAGAACCGGTCTACCACTGATATGATATTCTCATTGCGACAAATGCAAGAAAAATGCCGTGAACAGAATCAACCACTGTTTATTGCCTTCATCGACCTCACAAAGGCATTTGATTTGGTCAGTCGTAAGGGTCTGTTCAAGGCACTAAAGAAGATTGGCTGCCCACCAACTCTTCTGTCCATTGTGGAATCGTTCCACACAGGCATGAAGGGTATAATCAAGTTTGATGGTGCAACTTCTGAAGAATTTGAAATCAAGAGTGGAGTTAAGCAAGGTTGTGTACTAGCTCCCACCCTCTTTGGAATATACTTTTCACTTCTACTGAAATATGCATTTTGTGATCAGGATGGTGGTATATACATTCACTCACGCTCAGATGGCGGCCTCTACAATGCTCAGAGATTGAAGGCTAAGACCAAAATTAGGAGGGTACTGATCAGAGAGTTGCTTTTTGCAGATGATGCTGCAGTTACGACCCACTCTGAGGAAGAATTGCAATGTCTACTATCTGCATTCTCCAATGCTTGTTCTGAATTTGGTTTAACAATTAGCAAAAAGAAGACACAGATTATGTCACAAGGTGCACATGGGGTACCATCAATCTTTATTGACGACGCCGAACTAGAGATAGTAGACCATTTTACATATCTAGGATCGGTGGTAAATAGCAAATTATCCCTAGATCAGGAAATCAACATCCGGATTGGTAAGGCAGCAACAACAATGAACAGGTTAAGAAAAAGAGTCTGGGAGAACAGGAAGCTTACTGCCAAAACAAAAGTCCTTGTCTATCAAGCCTGTGTCCTTAGTACTCTTCTCTATGGCAGTGAAACCTGGACAACTTACTCACACCAAGAGAACAATTTAAACAGCTTTCATATGCGGTGTCTGCAAAGAATTCTTGGTATTAAGTGGCAAGACAAAATCACAAATACTGAAGTATTGGACAGATGAGGTTGTGTGACAGTTTATTCCATGCTCAGTCTTCGTAGACTTAGATGGATAGGACATCTTAGGCGGATGGATGATGGTAGAATACCAAAGGATATCTTTTTTGGTGAATTACAGATGGGTAAGAGATCTCAGGGTCGGCCTCTACTACGATACAAAGATGTGTGTAAGCGGGACATGATTGATACAGGCATTGATAATGCACATTGGGAGCAAGTCGCCGCTGAACGTGTTGCATGGAGGGCAAATATCAGAAATGGAATAAAGTCAAAGGAGAAAATTATTGCAGAAAAGTCACACACCAAACGTTTGAGACGTAAGATGGTGCATGATGGTGGAAATGACCACGTGTTCACATGCACCCACTGTGAACGGACATTTACAGCGCAAATTGGCCTTATCAGTCACACTCGCTACCGTCATAGTTAAAAGTTATTATGCCTTTTTAAAGCACAAACTATCGTCTGTCAAGACGGCAAGGTGCCAATGTCATATATATATATATATATATATATATATATATATATATATATAATATATATATATATATATATATATATATATATATGAATGTCGATTTGAACATTTGGCTATTGGTCCAGCAGGTGAGAGTGCTATCCACTGCAGCTACTGCACCTCCCACCTCTGTTTCAGGTCATTTGTTAACTCAGCAATTTTTTCAGATACCATTTGGAAATTAATCCCAGTTAGTAACTACAGCTTTCAATGTTTATGTTGTTTGGCATGTCCTCTAGTTTCTACTTCTTCTTTCTTCTACTTCTGTGACCACCAGACAATACACATGCATTTATTTATATTTTCTAGTGCAGTGGTTCTCAACCGGTGGGGAATTCCTCCTCAGGGGGGAATTTTAGGGTTTCCAAGGGGGAATGAAGATTATTTCAAGATAACGTTAATACAAGAACCGATTACTTGATATTGTTTTTCCCTTCATACTTTACGGTTCTGTATGTCTCACCCCTTCTAAAATTCATTTTATAAAGTATGTAGACCCACAAATCACGTTTTATTTGGACGTCTAAACTTGTTTTGATATGTGCTTCCATTATTATGTATACTGTGTAGGGGCAGGAGCGGGAGGGGGGAATTTTAGGTAGGAAATACGAAAGTGGGGGAATGACGTTCTGAAAATATGGTGAAGGGGGGCACGAGCCAAAAAAGGTTGAGAACCACTGGTCTAGTGTGTCCAGTAGTCTCTACTTCTTTCTTCTCCTTCTGTGAGAGCGAAACAATACTTGTGTGTGTATTTATATTGTCTAGTGCATTCTCTAGTCTCTACTTCTTTCTTCTCCTTCTTTGACAGCCAAACAATACTTGTATATATATTTATGAACTGTTTCAGATTCTGAGGAACTTGAACAGTTTCTCCTCCTTGCATGCAGTCATCCGAGCGCTGAAGTCATTCCCAATACATCGGTTGGTGAAGACATGGGCAGCTGTGTCCAAGTGAGTCATTTTACTTACACTGGTCACCTTCGTGTTGCAGACTTCCTGCTCAGCGCCATTCACATCAGGGCCCACTAGAACAGTGGTTCTCAACCAGTGGGGAATTCCACTAGAACAGTGGTTCTCAACCGGTGGGGGATTCCCCCTAAGGGGGAATTTTAGAGTTTCGGAAGGGAGGGGGATTAAGATTATTTCAAGATCGTATTAATACAAGAACCAGTTACTTGATATTGTTTTTCCCTCTATATTTTACGGTTCTGTACTTCTCGCCCTAATGAAGTTTGTTTTATAACGTAAGTAGGCCCACAAATCACGTTTTATGTAGATGTCTAGACTTGTTCTAGTATGTGTTATTAAATTTAGCTTCCATTTTTATGTCTACTGTGTAAGGGTGGGGGTATTTTTAGGGAGGAAATTTTAAAGGGGGGAATGACGTTCTGAACATATGGTAAAGAACATATGGAACATGGGCCAAAAAAGATTGAGAACCACTGCACTAGAAGATTCTTTGTCCTTTCCAGCTCCTTTGTCTCATGTGTCTTCACGCCCATTGTGTCTTCACGTGTATATTTTCTTCTTCTTTCGATCGCTGGCAATTTGTCTATATCAGGATTGTTGTCTCTTCTATAAACGTCAGTCTTTTTTTTTTTATTCACTCATTGGTCCATAAAGTTTATCCTCCACTGTGGTTTCTCTAGGCCAGAAGGTATGCCTAGATATGTTGTATTTGAAAGTAGGCGTGGAATATGAGATCTGCTGTCTGCTCCAGTCTACATGTACACATGGCTGATTTGCCAATCTTGAATTTTGTACATATGTGGTTGCTTAATCTATCATGTCCCATTCTGACTCACAGAATAATTATGTGTTCTGGTCTGTCCATAAAATGGTCATCTTGTGCTGGTACCGGCCCTGTGTCCCATTCGAATACAGGTGGACGCAGAGAATACCATGCACCAAAAACAAGAAACAGCGATATTCAGCATGATCTGAACATACAACATCTGAACCAGCATTATGTCTTGGGAAATGTCAAACTTTGTCTGCATTAACTGTTTCACTGCCAAGGGATGATTAATCGTGATAAGCGACTCCCCATATCTGCAATGGGATTATATTGCCAAACTTTTGATATTGCCTTATAATACAGTATGTCTGCTATCATATTCATCATCCTTTATCATCCAGTGCCTTGCCGGCTGGCGAGGACGATCATGCCTCTCCGACGTCATGGATCAATTTGTGTGTTGACTCCCTTGCATGCCATGACACCATGTAAACAACTTTTAATTCATAACTGACACACCCTACTTCCCATATTGTGCCATAGATTTTTGTTTGATCCAAACCTACATTTTTGTTTGGTCCAAAATTACTATTTGTTTGCCACTGAATCTGTTAAATGACACAGTAGTTGTTTGGAAAGAGCAGTGGTGGAAGTCATGGCCCCTGGGAGAACATACCTGGGGTTGACCAATACGAAGATGGACACAGGACATTGAAGACATCTTGGGCATAAAAATACATGAGGCAAGGGAACTAGCAAAGGATCCAGATTGTTATCAGAGGGCCATGACCACGACAACATTCTGCACAGGACTTGTTATATGATGATCATGTCATGATGATGTGGTGATGTCATGATGATGATGTGATGGTGATGATAATGGTGATCAGATGGTGAGATGATTTAATGATGATGGTGGTGTGATTGTGATGTGATGATGGTGTGGTGATGTGATGGTGATGGTGAAATGATGGTGATTAGATGATGATGTAATGATGGTGAGATGATGTTATGATTTGGTGATGATGTGGCGATGATGATGTTATGATGTGATGGTGATGATGCTGTGGTGATGGTGATCTTGATCAGATGATGATATGATGGCAAAATGATGTGGTGATGATGATATGATTATGGTATGATGTGACGATGATATGATGGTGATAATATTATGGTGATGTAATGATGGTGAGATGTGATGATGATTTGGTGATGATGATAGTCTGATGTGAGGATGATGAAATGATCATGCAGTGATCATGATGGTATGATGTGACAATGATGAAATGATGGTGAGATGATGTGATGATGGTATGATGTTATGGTGAGATGATATGATGATGTAATGATGGTGAAATGATGATATAATGATGGTGAGATGACGTGGTGATGATGATGATATGATGTGATGATGATGAAATGATGGTGAACTGATGATGATATAATGTCATTATGATATGATGCTGAGATGATGTGGTGGTGATGATGATGTGATGATGGTATGCTGTGACAATGATGATGTGATGATGATGATGATGATGGAACTTAGGTTAATGTTGATAGCATTTTGTCTGTTGGTGTGGAAAGTTAATTCTATTTTTGTTAATGTTGGTAGCATTGTGTCTGTTGGTGTGATTACAAGTAAACTACATATATTTATAGACTGGTGCCTGAACACATTAGGACTAACATGGTATGACAGAATCGCTAATGTGGAGCTCATGGACAGAGCTAGACAAGTAGATGTAAATCAATTGGTGAAGGAAAGACACTGGAGTTGGACAGGCAGGCCATAGATTGAGAAAACCTGGAGTTGGACAGGCAGGCCATAGATTGAGAAAACCTGGAGTTGGACAGGCAGGCCATAGATTTAGACAACCTGAGAATAATATAACTAGAAAGAACTTTGTTTAGAATCGACAAAGCAAAAAAAAGAAAGGGTAGGAGGACTGGGAGTGAGCTGGTTGAGGACCTGTGTCCTGGTGGGGGATACAGGGCAGAAGAATAAGAAATTATGTGGCTTGTAGTGTTGAACAGCACCTGTCATAACCTGGCACTGTTTGTTGTTGCAGGAGGGTTGACGCAAATTATGAGGAAATAGTTCATATGTTCTTCCATGCCAACAACGTGTTTAACTCCCGGAGTGTCCTCATGGAGGTAGGCAATATCTGAGATGTACAAATATGTGACACATACACACTTAAATGTTACACCAGTTCAGCTCCTGGAGTGTTCTAATGGAGGTAGGCAATATCTGGGATGTACAAATATATGACACATACACACTTAAATGTTACACCAGTTCAACTCTCGGAGTGTCGTCATGGGGGTAGACAATATCATGGATGTACAAATATGTGGTTTCTGAGGAAAATGCAAAGAATACCATGGACAGACAGAAAAACTAATGACCAAGTACTACAAGAAACAAATGAAAATCAAAAACTGATTAGAGAAATTAGATGTATACAGTCAACAATTTTTGGTCACGTTATGAGAAGGAATAAATTGGAGAACTTGGTGACAACTGGCAAGATTGAGGAGAACAGAACAAGAGCAAGACATAGAAGTAAATACCTGGATGGCTTGACCAAATGGCATGGTCGAGACAGGAACACTGAGCTGATCCACGACTCTGGTGATCAAGTTAAATGGCGAGACATGACCGCCCACGCTTACCGACATGGCACATGATGATGATGATACATTTAAATGTTAAACCAGTTTAACTCCCGGAATGTGAAACGTCACAATGGCTGGGATAGAACCAAGATAGAAGGCGTGGTTCCTGAAAGAATAGCCAATGGTTGACCAGCACACAGTGGACACAGGTCATTGAAGTCACCTTGACCATAACAGTGGAATAGGCAACGGAAACTGGCGTGGTATAGGGAATCATTTCAGCCGGCTGTGATGGCAGCAGTGTTCATTATTTCAGCCGGCTGTGATGGCAGCAGTGTTAATCATTTCAGCCGGCTGTGATGGCAGCAGTGTTCATCATTTCAGCCGGCTGTGCTGACAGCAGTGTTCAGCATTTCAGCCGGCTGTGATGGCAGCAGTGATCAGCACAGATTCTACTATGTGATGATGATTATGGTGGTGACCCACATGTAACTGTATTTTTCCCTTGTCTGCTTCCTCACTTCCTGTCCATTTAGCATGTCCACTAAAAAGGAGTTGTATCTCTTTATACGTCTGAAATAGTTTAATTGTCTGCCCTTGACATATTGTGACAAAACGGCAAGTCATTTGTGCCTTGTCGAGCGATTTTCCACTTTGTTCGGCGTCATCCGGGACTTTCCCGTCTATAAATAGATCGGGGATAGCCCAGTAGGAATTTTCCATCTGGAAGGTTCGAGAACCACCTGATTTGGAGGTCCAAGGTGGCTCAGTACAACACTAACTTCCCGTGCTGTTAGAACCTAGAATTCCACTGTGGAAAAGAGTTTCACGTGGAATTGCCACACTTCGTGCAGCACTTCTTTCTCGAGCGCATTCGTCCGCACGAGGGAGAAATGTGGCTGGCACAGCTCATTCACTCTTCATCTCTTGTGTGAGAAGGTACTGCTTTTTGGGTAGCAGTGAACCCACTTCTTCACCCACAACCAAGTTACAGCGGACTGTCATTTCACGACCTGCTGGCGTAAGATAGTCATTGAAGCTGACTGGAAACAATCAACCGGTTCAGGTGTTGCCTGTTAGAACCAGCCTATTACTAAGTTGCCGGAAACCACTACGTGATCCATGGCGAAGGGTCACCATACCTACTTTACCACGCCTGACTGTGCTACATTATGCAAGAGGGAGAATCACCATGCATGACTCATACTCACCACATGATTCTATAACCCTGCAACAGCACTAGTGGAACTAGATGGTTTGTTTTTCCATATTAGAACTGTGATTAAGACTATTTCAGAATATAGTTCATCTACCAGAGCAATCTTGCCGGTGTATAATGAAGGTTGATTTACTACGGAGCTATGATGGCAGGCTCACTCCAGAGAGACTTACCAAGGTGGGGTAGGCGCAGCTCTGGGAGCTCATCAAGTCCAAATCAATGTGTTTCCGCCTAAACGTGGGACAGAGCAGGCAAAGATTGGCCCAAAACAAAGGGGCTGTAACTACGTTGGCACGAGTGTTCGGTCATGACTAGACCCACACCAGCTTGCGTATTTTCGTACTCGAACTCAAGGTGGTAGACAGGTAAACTCATCCTGACCTTTACGAACTTTGTATGCTGAATATGAAATAGGCCTTGCTCAATCATTCGAACAACCGAGTCATAGAATTAGAGACCATGTGTTTTGTTACCAAGCTCAACCATATTTCAAGATGTGTGCAGGACTCTGAGGGAGTCTGAACATACGACTGTGAAGTGAATAGTGAACTCAGTTACCGGAACATTGTTTTCTAGTGACTGTGTTGACTTGTTGCAGTGCTGATTCATTACCCAATCAGGGTTATACAATTCTACTATGGAACCATTAGGTTGGTCATGTGTTACGTCTAGAGAAATCTAGAGATCAACTGGGGTCGCCTCAAGGAAGAGGGTCTCCATACCAGGCTGTACTTTGATAACTGTGAAAGTTGGTCACAGCGAGTCAGTGGGACAGAGCAGAGAAGTTCATCCAGCAGTCTGTGGTCCGAAGAGGTAGTTCCTCTGACATCTGATCTTAGCTCTGGGGACGGAGTGGTCTCCAAAGGTTCCAGTCATCAGTCTGGAAGAGAGCCGGGTGAGTGTCGGACCGACTGGACGGATCATCTGTCTCAAACCTGCACGTCAGCCTAGTGATGACACACGAAGCATCTCTATCTCTGATTCTGTCTCTAACCTATCTTCTGCTATTGTAAATAGTTTATCCTATCAGGGTGTTCATATCCTACCTATTGTCTTTAGGGTAGAATAAACTTTGTTGATGTTGACTGATTCTTTGTGCAGTGATTGAGTGTGGTCTCGGACGATACCTCAGGGTTCATTGTCCCAAGGGAGAAGGTAGAGAGTGGGGGTCTAGAATCTGGAGGGGCTTGTAGACTTATTTATACCATTTGAGGGCAACCACAGGGTAAACAGTGTATCTACCCATCCAATCCTGGGGTTAGAATACACGGGAGTGCTAAGGACCCCTTGGGCTTGGTTAACTCTCAATACCCAAGGCAAACCTGTCACACATATCCTTGAAATGAACATCACAGCCAATGGAACCAGTCTGAAACAAATCAATGTATTGAAGCATTTTCATACTTTAATAACAGCATGTGGAAGATGTATTAAGGCAGTTAAATATAAAATAGCCTAAGCAAAGACAGCATTTCACAATTAGACGATTGGCAGTACACAAGATAGAACTGTGGACAGACATGATCATCAATGCCACAAGGGATGGTCTATAAGAATAAGAGCATGGAAAGAAGTATTTAAAACTACATACATGCATATATATATATATATATATATATATATATATATATATATATATATATATATATATATATATATATATATATATATATAGTTAGCGATATGTCCAGTTTGACCAAACAGTGGGTTATCAAGTGTTTCATTTGTCATTTTGTCACATACAGGAAGCCATGTCAGGATCTTATACCACCTCCAAGGGCAAACTTGTGAGAAAATATCCCAAAGAGGTATAGTTTTGATAAACAGTCTATTCTTATGTGAAATTCTTGCAGTGACTCTTTACTAACATAATCCTGCAATGTCATCTACTGTCATTCATTTAGTGGGCTAAATTATACCTCTACATGTTGGATATCTGTCATGACCCAGCTGGGTCTTAGGTAAAGGCAAAATGAGTTTGGCGAAACAAGGATGGCACAACATGTTAGATGTGTGAGCATGCGTGAGACAGGGCAAGCTAGCCAACGGATGAGCTTAGCTTATTGCATTCAGGGCAGATCTATCAACAAAGACTAATGACTTTCCTCCTTGTCTGAGAAAATATGGCGTGCAGCGAGATACTTCCCAGTTTGTTTGGTAGGTGTGACTTTGTTTATCATTGATTAATTTGCTCATGTTTATCATTGATTAACTTTCTCATCATCATCATCATTTGTCATGCCTGTAAGCATGGGCAGTCATATTTTATCATCTCACATGATCACCAGATTCTTGGATCAGCTCTGTGTTCTTGTCCCGACCATGCTGTCAAGCCATCCAGATATTTACTTCTCTGCCTTCCCCTCGTTCTTTTCTCCTCAATCTTGCCAGTTGTCACCAAGTTTTCTAGTTTGTTTTCTTCTCATAACATTTCCCAAAACGTTTGACTGTCTACGTCTAATTTCTCTAATCAGTTTTTACAATTTTCATTTGCCTCTTGTAGGACTTGCTCATTGGTTTTTCTGTCTCTCCGAGGTAATGAAGCAAAATTGCTAGTGAAGTGTGTAAGTGATACATTCATATACTTGAGTAACAGATGATGAAAATGGATTTGTGAGGTAATATATTCAGTTAACTGTGCCAGTATTCTGATCTTCCTTGGAAAATTCTGTTTTTGTCAGCTGTTTTGTTAACATTCAGAAGTGCAGAGGCCACAAGTCTATGTGAGAGACAAGAAATGGCAGCATACATAAACAATAAAGGGTCCATAACAAACTCTTGTCATTAGGAAGAATCCTCTTTACGTGAGAAACCTTTCTCCAGTTTCTGAGGAATCTCAGGTTTTTCTCCTCTTGTCATTAGAAACTCCACCCTTCCTCCTTCAGCCTAACAGGATTCCCCTCACTCCTTCCATCAGCCTGGCAGGATTTCCCTCACTCCTTCCATCAATCTGACAGGATTTCCCTCACTCCTTCCATCAGTCTGACAGGATTCTCCTCCCTCTTTGTATCAGTCTGACAGGATTTCCCTCCATCCTTCCATCAGTCTGACAAGATTCCCTCCATCCTTCCATCAGTCTGACAGGATTTCCCTCCCTCCATGGTAGTGCCATATTCGTCAGTGTTGATCCACATGTTGTCTACAAGCTCACCCACAACACCAAACATCATCCTAAGTCTATATTTCTTCTTCATCGTTTGTCTGATATTTTTTTTTTTTATGTGTTCATAATTGTGTTGTGTCAGTTTACAGTAGAATTGCGAATTTGCATCTCTCGGCTGACACATCCAACTTTTGCTGAAGTTTGTTGTCTGGGGTAGACTGTCTGGTAAGTTTATTTAACTGCAGCCTGATGGCTTTCTGGTCATTATAATTTTTACTAACATTATCGTGTGTCATCTACTGCCATTAGATCTCTGTGAAATTGTAATTCATTGCATTCTACTTTCTCTCCTTGAAAGTGCACATGGAAACATTACTTACTTGCACATATGAATATTGTCATTGATTGTTGATTCTTTTGAAGACTTCTAGCGCTGCTGTAGGATGGAAACTCCAACAGGCAGGCATTACTTTGCTGATCCAACAGCTTCTGCATCCTGTCTTGCTCCACATGTATTGGTGTTACCTTTCCTCTGGAATAAACTAAACAGGCCGGGAGAGGGATCATGCTGCATGGGCAACACATGGTCTCTAAATTCAGCCCAGGCTTTTTGTTATGGAGAGGTATAACTCCATTTTACAAACTATCGTTTGTCAAGATAGCAAGATGCCAGTCAGATGCATCTATAATAAGTTATGATCATAGATTTATAAAGAAAAATCAATAATCCCATTAAAAGTTAGCTGCATGGCCTATTAATCAATCACAGTAAATCCCAGCACTTATAGGCTTGGTGTGTTTTGGCTTCAACTTGTGTTTCGGTGTTGTAACATTGTTGTTATTATTAGTTGTCAGTTGTAACTAATGTTTTAATGTAGACAGGTTTAAAAAGGCTCAAGTGGCTCGACACTCTGAGCATATCACGATTAGTGAAGCTTTCTTCATCTAAATATCGGTGCACTCCGGCATGAAAGGCAACGTTATGGAGGTGATCAAGGAGGGAAGGTCAATGAATGAGTCAGACATCATCAATAACATAAGAGATGCAGGACAAACCAATTACGTTAATGATGCTTGGGAATCTGCTTCCTTGTCCAGAGTGACGGAAATGGGAGTGAAGCAGGGAATCGCCCGACTTGAATTTTTTTTTTCTCAAAAGCAGAAGATCTTGGTTAGTCAACACAGAACTGGTATTATCAGTCAATATAAGCTGGGGGGAAGGCGTAAGGAGGTGATCGAAGCACTCATGGACCTGTCTGGAGTGCAATGATGATGATGATCTTCACTAATCATATTTTTTTAAAACTATCCATTACAAACAAAATACTTGTGACGATTCCCTCGGTGAGCCCAGCACCAGGGCGCTATGTGCCGGCCCTGCAATTATGGAAGCCACCCTGGATGGCGGAAAATGCCATGGGCTGTCCCTGCCTTCCTTTGAGGGATGACCGATGTCTTCGACCGTTCCAACTTGGCCAGCTGGGTTGTGGGCGGTACCGCAAAAGTGAGAGTCTCCCAGGAATGCTACCTGGTCAAAAAAGCATGCTAAAGCCAGATGTGTTGGCCTACTGGTTTCGGCCCAAGGGCGCATAACTTAGACACACCGCAGTCACATCTGAAAAAACACTCCGGATGAACGCAATGAAGAAGAAGAAGAAACAAAATACTGAAAGAACTATAGAGATGAAATGATAGTGAGAGAGTTATGAACTCACTGACACCTTGCCATCTTGACAGACAATAGTTTGTGACATTGTGCATCTAACAAGTTATAATAACTACAACCCATGGCGCTAGCAAATACACCTCTCTGTAGGTCCGCCTGGTTTACTTCAGGGGAAGGGTGATACGTGTTAGGTTTGGTGAGTGCTGGCCAACATTTGGCGCTAACAGAAAGAAGGTAGTAGCGCTTACTGTCATACGATAGCTCAGTCATGTCTGACTAAGACCTGACTGCTTTTGTGTGGATTTAATGTATCTATAATTAGAACTAATTATTTCCAAGGTGACAATGCAAGGAACCATTCCGTATATGAATCTATTCTGAATATTTTTTAATGCATCTAATGTATGTATAATTAGAAGTAATTATTTCCCAGGTGGCAATGCAAGGAACCATTCCGTATTTGGATTTATTCTTGTCCGACCTGATTCATCTAGATTATTCCGTCCCGAATAAAACCGCTGCAGGGCTGATCAACTTTGATAAACAGCTGCAAGAATTTGACATTCTAACACAGCTGATGTGGCTGAAGAAATCGGCGACTCTGTACGAGTTCCAGAAGGTTCCCAGTTTCTGGACGTGGTTCTTTTCTGTCTGTATATACAGTGAAGCTGAAAGGTAATTGTTGTGTTTATATACAGTGATGTTGATGAAAGCTAATCATTGTGTTTCTGTACAGTAATGCTGAAAGGTGATTGTTGTTTATATACAGTGAAGCTGAAAGGTAATCATTGTGTTTATTTACAGTGACACTGAAAGGTAATCATTGTGTTTATATAAGTGATGCTGAAAGGTAATCATTGTGTTGATATATAGTGATACTGAAAGGTAATTGTGTTTATATACAGTGACACTGAAAGCTAATCATTTTGTTTATATACAGTGACAATGAAAGCTAATCATTGTGTTTATATACAGTGACAATGAAAGCTAATGATTGTGTTTATATACAGTGACAATGAAAGCTAATGATTGTGTTTATATACAGTCATGCTGAAAGATTATCATTGTGTTTATATACAGTGATGCTGATAGATAATCATTGTGTTTATATACAGTGATGCTGATAGATAATCATTGTGTTTATATACAGTGATGCTGAAAGATAATCATTGTGTTTATATACAGTGATGCTGAAAGATAATCATTGTGTTTATATACAGTGAAGCTGAAAGATAATCATTATGTTTATATACAGTCATGCTGAAAGCTAATCATTGTATTTATATACAATGATGCTGAAAGATAATCATTATGTTTATATACAGTGTTGCTGAAAGCTAATCATTGTATTTATATACAGTGATGCTGAAAGATAATCATTGTGTTTATATACAGTGATGCTGAAAGATAATCATTGTGTTTATATACAGTGATTCTGAAAGCTAATCATTGTGTTTATATACAGTGATGCTGAAAGATAATCATTGTGTTTATATACAGTGATGCTGAAAGCTAATCATTGTGTTTATATACAGTGATGCTGAAAGCTAATCATTATGTTTATATACAGTGATGCTGAAAGATAATCATTGTGTTTATATACAGTGATGCTGAAAGATAATCATTGTGTTTATATACAGTGATGCTGAAAGATAATCATTATGTTTATATACAGTGATGCTGAAAGATAATCATTATGTTTATATACAGTGATGCTGAAAGATAATCATTATGTTTATATACAGTGATGCTGAAAGATAATCATTATGTTTATATACAGTGATGCTGAAAGATAATCATTATGTTTATATACAGTGATGCTGAAAGATAATCATTGTGTTTATATACAGTGATGCTGAAAGATAATCATTGTGTTTATATACAGTGATGCTGAAAGATAATCATTATGTTTATATACAGTGATGCTGAAAGATAATCATTGTGTTTATATACAGTGATGCTGAAAGATAATCATTATGTTTATATACAGTGATGCTGAAAGATAATCATTATGTTTATATACAGTGATGCTGAAAGATAATCTTTATGTTTATATACAGTGATGCTGAAAGATAATCATTATGTTTATACACAGTGATGATGAAAGATAATCATTATGTTTATACACAGTGATGCTGAAAGATAATTATTGTGTTTATACACAGTGATGCTGAAAGATAATCATTATGTTTATATACAGTGATGCTGAAAGATAATCATTGTGTTTATATACAGTGATGCTGAAAGCTAATCATTGTGTTTATATACAGAGCTGCTGAAAGATAATCATTGTGTTTATATACAGTGATGCTGAAAGATAATCATTATGTTTATATACACTGATGCTGAAAAGTAATTGTGTTTATATACAGTGATGCTGAAAGATAATCATTATGTTTATATACAGTGAAGCTGAAAGATAATCATTATGTTTATATACAGTGATGCTGAAAGATAATCATTATGTTTATATACAGTGAAGCTGAAAGATAATCATTATGTTTATATACAGTGACACTGAAAGGTAATCATTGTGTTTATATAAGTGATGCTGAAAGGTAATCATTGTGTTGATATATAGTGATACTGAAAGGTAATTGTGTTTATATACAGTGACACTGAAAGCTAATCATTTTGTTTATATACAGTGACAATGAAAGCTAATCATTGTGTTTATATACAGTGACAATGAAAGCTAATGATTGTGTTTATATACAGTGACAATGAAAGCTAATGATTGTGTTTATATACAGTCATGCTGAAAGATTATCATTGTGTTTATATACAGTGATGCTGATAGATAATCATTGTGTTTATATACAGTGATGCTGATAGATAATCATTGTGTTTATATACAGTGATGCTGAAAGATAATCATTGTGTTTATATACAGTGATGCTGAAAGATAATCATTGTGTTTATATACAGTGAAGCTGAAAGATAATCATTATGTTTATATACAGTCATGCTGAAAGCTAATCATTGTATTTATATACAATGATGCTGAAAGATAATCATTATGTTTATATACAGTGTTGCTGAAAGCTAATCATTGTATTTATATACAGTGATGCTGAAAGATAATCATTGTGTTTATATACAGTGATGCTGAAAGATAATCATTGTGTTTATATACAGTGATTCTGAAAGCTAATCATTGTGTTTATATACAGTGATGCTGAAAGATAATCATTGTGTTTATATACAGTGATGCTGAAAGCTAATCATTGTGTTTATATACAGTGATGCTGAAAGCTAATCATTATGTTTATATACAGTGATGCTGAAAGATAATCATTGTGTTTATATACAGTGATGCTGAAAGATAATCATTGTGTTTATATACAGTGATGCTGAAAGATAATCATTATGTTTATATACAGTGATGCTGAAAGATAATCATTATGTTTATATACAGTGATGCTGAAAGATAATCATTATGTTTATATACAGTGATGCTGAAAGATAATCATTATGTTTATATACAGTGATGTTGAAAGATAATCATTATGTTTATATACAGTGATGCTGAAAGATAATCATTGTGTTTATATACAGTGATGCTGAAAGATAATCATTGTGTTTATATACAGTGATGCTGAAAGATAATCATTATGTTTATATACAGTGATGCTGAAAGATAATCATTGTGTTTATATACAGTGATGCTGAAAGATAATCATTATGTTTATATACAGTGATGCTGAAAGATAATCATTATGTTTATATACAGTGATGCTGAAAGATAATCTTTATGTTTATATACAGTGATGCTGAAAGATAATCATTATGTTTATACACAGTGATGATGAAAGATAATCATTATGTTTATACACAGTGATGCTGAAAGATAATTATTGTGTTTATACACAGTGATGCTGAAAGATAATCATTATGTTTATATACAGTGATGCTGAAAGATAATCATTGTGTTTATATACAGTGATGCTGAAAGCTAATCATTGTGTTTATATACAGAGCTGCTGAAAGATAATCATTGTGTTTATATACAGTGATGCTGAAAGATAATCATTATGTTTATATACACTGATGCTGAAAAGTAATTGTGTTTATATACAGTGATGCTGAAAGATAATCATTATGTTTATATACAGTGAAGCTGAAAGATAATCATTATGTTTATATACAGTGATGCTGAAAGATAATCATTATGTTTATATACAGTGAAGCTGAAAGATAATCATTATGTTTATATACAGTGATGCTGAAAGATAATCATTGTGTTTATATACAGTGATGCTGAAAGATAATCATTGTGTTTATATACAGTGATGCTGAAAGATAATCTTTATGTTTATATACAGTGAAGCTGAAAGATAATCATTATGTTTATATACAGTGATGCTGAAAGATAATCATTGTGTTTATATACAGTGAAGCTGAAAGATAATCATTATGTTTATATACAGTGATGCTGAAAGATAATCATTGTGTTTATATACAGTGATGCTGAAAGATAATCATTGTGTTTATATACAGTGATGCTGAAAGATAATCTTTATGTTTATATACAGTGATGCTGAAAGATAATCATTATGTTTATATGCAGTGATGCTGAAAGATAATCATTGTGTTTATATACAGTGATGCTGAAAGATAATCATTATGTTTATATACAGTGATGCTGAAAGGTAATTATGTTTATATACAGTGATGCTGAAAGATAATCATTATGTTTATATACAGTGAAGCTGAAAGATAATCATTATGTTTATATACAGTGAAGCTGAAAGATAATCATTATGTTTATATACAGTGATGCTGAAAGCTAATCATTGTGTTTATATACAGTGATGCTGAAAGCTAATCATTGTGTTTATATACAGTGAAGCTGAAAGATAATCATTGTGTTTATATACAGTGATGCTGAAAGATAATCATTGTGTTTATATATAGTGATGCTGAAAGCTAATCATTGTGTTTATATACATTGACAATGACAGCTAATCATTGTGTTTATATACAGTGAAGCTGAAAGATAATCATTATGTTTATATACAGTGAAGCTGAAAGATAATCATTATGTTTATATACAGTGATGCTGAAAGATAATCATTGTGTTTATATACAGTGATGCTGAAAGATAATCATTGTGTTTATATACAGTGTTGCTGAAAGCTAATCATTGTGTTTATATACAGTGATGCTGAAAGATAATCATTGTGTTCATATACAGTGATGCTGAAAGATAATCATTATGTTTATATACAGTGATGCTGAAAGGTAATTGTGTTTATATACAGTGATGCTGAAAGCTAATCATTGTGTTTATATACAGTGAAGCTGAAAGATAATCATTGTGTTTATATACAGTGATGCTGAAAGATAATCATTGTGTTTATATACAGTGATGCTGAAAGATAATCATTGTGCTTATATACAGTGATGCTGAAAGATAATCATTGTGTTTATATACAGTGATGCTGAAAGATAATCATTGTGCTTATATACAGTGATGCTGAAAGATAATCATTATGTTTATATACAGTGATGCTGAAAGATAATCATTGTGTTTATATACAGTGATGCTGAAAGCTAATCATTGTGTTTATATACAGAGCTGCTGAAAGATAATCATTGTGTTTATATACAGTGATGCTGAAAGATAATCATTATGTTTATATACACTGATGCTGAAAAGTAATTGTGTTTATATACAGTGATGCTGAAAGATAATCATTATGTTTATATACAGTGAAGCTGAAAGATAATCATTATGTTTATATACAGTGATGCTGAAAGATAATCATTATGTTTATATACAGTGAAGCTGAAAGATAATCATTATGTTTATATACAGTGATGCTGAAAGATAATCATTGTGTTTATATACAGTGATGCTGAAAGATAATCATTGTGTTTATATACAGTGATGCTGAAAGATAATCTTTATGTTTATATACAGTGAAGCTGAAAGATAATCATTATGTTTATATACAGTGATGCTGAAAGATAATCATTGTGTTTATATACAGTGAAGCTGAAAGATAATCATTATGTTTATATACAGTGATGCTGAAAGATAATCATTGTGTTTATATACAGTGATGCTGAAAGATAATCATTGTGTTTATATACAGTGATGCTGAAAGATAATCTTTATGTTTATATACAGTGATGCTGAAAGATAATCATTATGTTTATATGCAGTGATGCTGAAAGATAATCATTGTGTTTATATACAGTGATGCTGAAAGATAATCATTGTGTTTATATACAGTGATGCTGAAAGGTAATTATGTTTATATACAGTGATGCTGAAAGATAATCATTATGTTTATATACAGTGAAGCTGAAAGATAATCATTATGTTTATATACAGTGAAGCTGAAAGATAATCATTATGTTTATATACAGTGATGCTGAAAGCTAATCATTGTGTTTATATACAGTGATGCTGAAAGCTAATCATTGTGTTTATATACAGTGAAGCTGAAAGATAATCATTGTGTATATATACAGTGATGCTGAAAGATAATCATTGTGTTTATATATAGTGATGCTGAAAGCTAATCATTGTGTTTATATACATTGACAATGACAGCTAATCATTGTGTTTATATACAGTGAAGCTGAAAGATAATCATTATGTTTATATACAGTGAAGCTGAAAGATAATCATTATGTTTATATACAGTGATGCTGAAAGATAATCATTGTGTTTATATACAGTGATGCTGAAAGATAATCATTGTGTTTATATACAGTGTTGCTGAAAGCTAATCATTGTGTTTATATACAGTGATGCTGAAAGATAATCATTGTGTTCATATACAGTGATGCTGAAAGATAATCATTATGTTTATATACAGTGATGCTGAAAGGTAATTGTGTTTATATACAGTGATGCTGAAAGCTAATCATTGTGTTTATATACAGTGAAGCTGAAAGATAATCATTGTGTTTATATACAGTGATGCTGAAAGATAATCATTGTGTTTATATACAGTGATGCTGAAAGATAATCATTGTGCTTATATACAGTGATGCTGAAAGATAATCATTGTGTTTATATACAGTGATGCTGAAAGATAATCATTGTGCTTATATACAGTGATGCTGAAAGATAATCATTGTGTTTATATACAGTGATGCTGAAAGATAATCATTGCGTTTATATACAGTGATGCTGAAAGATAATCATTGTGTTTATATACATTGACAATGAAAGCTAATCATTGTGTTTATATACATTGACAATGAAAGCTAATCATTGTATTCATATACATTGACAATGAAAGCTAATCATTATGTTTACATACAGTCATGCTGAAAGGTAATTGTGTTTATATACAGTGACACTGAAAGGTAATCATTGTTTTTGTATACAGTGACACTGACCATTGTTTGTACACACTGTGTGGAGCTGGAATGAGCAATGCTTGTACACACTGTGTGGAGCTGGAATGAGCAATGTTTGTACACACTGTGTGGAGCTGGAATGAGCAATATTTGTACACACTGTGTGGAGCTGTAATGAGCAATGTTTGTACACACTGTATGGAGCTGGAATGAGCAATGTTTGTACACTGTGTGGAGCTGGAATGAGCAATGTTTGTACACACTGTGTGGAGCTGGAATGAGCAATGTTTGTACACACTGTGTGGAGCTGGAATGAGCAATGTTTGTACACACTGTGTGGAGCTGTAATGAGCAATGTTTGTACACACTGTGTGGAGCTGGAATGAGCAATGTTTGTATACACTATGGAGCTGTAATGAGCAATGTTTGTACACACTGTATGGCGCTGGAATGAGCAATGTTTGTACACACTGTGTGGAGCTGGAATGAGCAATGTTTGTACACACTGTGTGGAGCTGGAATGAGCAATGTTTATACACACTGTATGGAGCTGGAATGAGCAATGTTTGTACACACTGTGTGGAGCTGGAATGAGCAATGTTTGTACACACTGTGTGGAGCTGTAATGACCATTGTTTGTACACACTGTATGGAGCTGGAATTAGCAATGTTTGTACACACTGTGTGGAGCTGGAATGAGCAATGTTTGTACACACTGTGTGGAGATGGAATGAGCAATGTCTGTACACACTGTATGGAGCTGGAGTTAGCAATGTTTGTACACACTGTGTGGAGCTGGAATGAGCAATGTTTGTACACACTGTGTGGAGCTGGAATGAGCAATGTTTGTACACACTGTGTGGAGATGGAATGAGCAATGTTTATACACACTGTATGGAGCTGGAATGAGCAATGTTTGTACACACTGTGTGGAGCTGGAATGAGCAATGTTTGTACACACTGTGTGGAGCTGTAATGACCATTGTTTGTACACACTGTATGGAGCTGGAATTAGCAATGTTTGTACACACTGTGTGGAGCTGGAATGAGCAATGTTTGTACACACTGTGTGGAGATGGAATGAGCAATGTTTGTACACACTGTATGGAGCTGGAATGAGCAATGTTTGTACACACTGTGTGAAGATGGAATGAGCAATGTTTGTACACACTGTGTGGAGCTGGAATGAGCAATGTTTGTACACACTGTGTGGAGCTGTAATGACCATTGTTTGTACACACTGTATGGAGCTGGAATTAGCAATGTTTGTACACACTGTGTGGAGCTGGAATGAGCAATGTTTGTACACACTGTGTGGAGATGGAATGAGCAATGTTTGTACACACTGTATGGAGCTGGAATGAGCAATGTTTGTACACACTGTGTGAAGATGGAATGAGCAATGTTTGTACACACTGTGTGGAGCTGGAATGAGCAATGTTTGTACACACTGTATGAAGTAATAAAACTTTCATAGAGTTCAGGTGTGTTCCTCTGCCTCTCTTGCTCTACTGTTTTGATTTGTTGTAACGAATGTGTCACCATTTTAACATGAATCATTTAATTATGGTGTTTGTTTGTTTCTTTCAGTAGCAAAATGTCGTGGTCTTTGGAACCTTGACAGTTTTCCTTCCCGATTGATACGTAAGGAGTTACCTTAAGTTACTGAGTCCAGAGTCAGACCAATGGCAAAACTGCGGCATTATTTCTCCATGAATCAAGAAGAGTTATCTCGAAAGTTATCCACGCCTGATTACAGTCAAAGAGATCAACATAGAAGTACGAGGGTAGGTTAATAAAAGTAAGTCACAAATGGCTGTAGAAAAATAACTAAATATGATAACAACTTGAAACCAGTTTATTTTTACACATACATTTTCCTTTTATTTCTCAACATAATTTCCACCAACATTGATGCACTTATCCCATTGTTTTATTAGTCTTGCTGCATTGAACTGTGTGCTTTGTTTTCATTTACCTGCCACCCCACAGAACTGTGTGACTTACTTATTGACTCGCCTTGTAACGTTTTCTATCCAGCTATGCACTGCTTTACGGGGTAAACATATGTCAGCATAAACTCTAAAAACCCACCTTGGCGGGAGACATTTCACAAATGACTTTGAATGTGAAGTGAAAACATGGTTTAGAAAACAGAGTATGCAGTTCTATGCAGCAGGTTTGGGAGGACTGATAAAACGATGGGATAAGTGCATCAATGTTGGTGGAAATTATGTTGAGAAATAAAGGGACAATGTATGTGTAAAAATAAACTGGTTTCAAGTTGTTATCATATTTAGTTATTTTTCTACAGCCATTTGTGGCTTTCTTATAGACTTCCCCTCGTAATTTCCTCTCATGAAAGGTGCTTGCAGTTAAAACCAAATGAATGACCCTCAGAGTAATTTCCAGACCAAATGAATCATCTTGAAAGTTATTCTTCCCTGATTTAATCTAAGGAATCATCGTGAAATTATTTCCTGAAGAATTAATGTAAAAGTAAT
Organism: Cepaea hortensis; assembly: GCA_963921405.1. Taxonomy (NCBI): domain Eukaryota; kingdom Metazoa; phylum Mollusca; class Gastropoda; order Stylommatophora; family Helicidae; genus Cepaea; species Cepaea hortensis. The sequence continues at coordinate 111,306,787 of OY992884.1, read as the reverse complement.
TTTACTCAAATCTTTTAATAGCTAATAAATGTGTTCCAGCTTTGCAGTAAAGCCAGTTTATGCATAGATAAGTAATCAACACATATTATATGTTATAAACACAAATATTTGTGAAATTCTGGACAAATGCTGTTTATTACCTTCAGAATCGGGATCTGCTAGTTAATTGCCTTAAAGCATGGGGAAGTATGAGTTACTGCTCCTGATCTTTTCCTCCATTGACATGCCACGAAGCTATGTTGGGTATATGAAACATGTTTTTACAGCTTCTGGAAACAGCTTTCTCTGCAAAAAGCAAGAATGCAGACATCAGCAGCATCACATTTATGAGACAATCAAGATTGTCGTAGTATGGCTGCACCAGTTCGTAGCTAAGCTAGCACAACTTTCAGACTTTTCTCTCAGTCACCACCATAGACTAATTGAGGTCAGCTCACCCCAAGTGACATATCACTGACATTAAATAAAGCATACGCTGTTACATTGAGAGTCCAGAGATAAGGTGGTGCATGTTTGTATCACTTGGAAACCATTGCTCACTCACTAGACATGTTCATGTGTTTTTTGTTATTGTGTTCATAAGCTTTGAACTGAAACATAGTCCATTCACCATTTACGGAAGTCCATTTACTTCTGGTGAACTGAACTAATTGTTGTGTGTGGATTAGCTTTCTCTGTTACCAGTCTCCCAAACATCAGGTGAACCTTCTTAGGTACTTATAATTTATGTCCCCAAGCCAAGGACAAGAAGTCAACATTTTAGTCCAGTGTAGGGATTTAACCCACTACATCGACATCAACACACCAGACGTGTAAGAGCAAGTGCTCTTTTCCATTTTGCCATACTATGCTATGTTCATGTGTTGATCAAAGTGCTAAGTCACAACAGCATGTTGTCGTCTTATATCGACCAAGTAATTATATCACAACTCGATGCTTTCACCCAGGATTGTTTCATAATTATTCTCCTCTCACCGGCACTCACTCACTGGCACCTTACTGTCTTGACAGACAATGTTTTGCATTTATTACATGGTGCTTCAAAAAAAGGCATAACTACAACCCATGATTTTAGGGAATGTGACTGATCAGACTAATTTGCACGATAAATGCTCATCCGTAATGGATGCATGTGAACACATGGTCATTTCCACCATAACACACCACCTGACGTCTCACACGCTCAGTGTGGGTCATATCTGCAACATAAACCAACACAATTAAGCAAACCAAGTGATGGATGTGAATCTGCAACCTTAACCATACAACAAGAGCATCAGGTTATAAAGGGTGAAGTCAGAGAGGGTCAGAGAAGAATATTAAACCAGCTCAGCACTGCTGTAGACGAACACCACATGCTGAAGGAGATACTAATGAGTTATGGAATGAATGGTTTGATGTGCAGTGAGGGTGATCTGATGACTGACCAACCAGCAACATTGGTTACTTTCATAGTAGCCACAAATATCTTTGTCTTGTTACTTAACAGTACTAAATAAAAGCAGTTTGTGACCAGTTGTTACACAACATTTGTTGCATTGACATTATTCAAGTGTTGTTCTTTTAATATGTATTGTCACAGTCTAGGTTAAGCATTCTTTGTTATGATGTTACATGTTGTTAGACAATATGTTTGAGTGTTAAATTAGTCAATGTGATTTCGTTTTAGTTTTAGTTTTTAGTTTTATTCGATGGATCAACATCACGGCACACGGGTGTAACCCATAAGTTCTCCTCCTAACTCAAACCTGAGTCTGGAGAAACTCAGCTCAGTGCACGAACTCCGTAGCACCGGCGAGGATCCTGAAATACTTTGGGTAGATTTTTAACTTGAAATTTTGCCCGGGCAGCACCTTTAGGCTACTCTTTTTCGATTTCCAACTGCCAAAGGATTTTGTACGTGCGCAACAATACACACGGGCGTCCGATCTCACTACCCAGAGACCAGGGGAAATTTTATTACTGGAAGTCCACGTGGAAGAATCCCATTCAAAGTCAATGTGATTATAGTACAGAAGCCAGAAACAAAAGCTTGCATGATTTATTGTCAGGTAAATTTCACTACAACTCGTCAGGTGTGTGCTGCAGAGTTATATATTACATGAAGTGAATACATAAATTATACTTTAACTAAAATACTTAGAACACGTAGTCATTGAAATTATTTGAATGTGCAACATTTTATTATCATCACAGATTTAAAATGAAGTTTTTCTGTCTGCACAACATTGGTTGGAAACACCTAATTGCTAAAGTCCTTGCATATTTGCACACTCTTTTATCGTTCATGGAATATACAAAACTCGTCTTTGTTAACTTTATGGCTGCTATTTAACAGGTCTTTAGAGATAGACAAGCTGGAGTTTTATGGTCGATCGACTGCATAGAGATTCATTAAGATTGATTAACTCTCTTTTCCAACCATGCTGGTAAATGTTCGGTCCTGTATATCGCTATTATATTATCAGATTATCACCCTCGTGATTGTTAAACAAGCAGGGGCTTTAGAAGTCTCGTAATAAACACAAACTGAAGACACCAGATCTCGCACATCCCTGTTAGTCCACTCTTGCCGATAACTTGCCGAAGAGTTTCTGCTGTAACACAGTCTGCTAAACTGCATTTGTGTCCACCAGCGAAACATAGTACAATCGTCAAGGCTTTTAACGAGTTCCTCCCTCATTGCAGGGATTGCCTCGTTCTCAACCTGCATCAGATGATCTAGCTGAAGGAGCTTGCTATCTTCTGGTGTCGTCCATGGCAGCCTTTAGCGGCGATATCATGCAATCGCCAGTATGTTTCGGACTGAGTAGTGGGCCGCCGCATCCAGAATAACTTGAATCGCCATGGCAAATAAAACTGGCGAAATCGTACACCCCATCGTTTTGCCAACTAGGTGGTCGATCCATCTAGCCGTGGACGCCGAGGGTGAGAAACGAAGCGAGAAACTGGAGCAGTATTGCTTTAACAGTATCGTGATCTCGGGTATGTCACCCGGCGTGATACATCCAGAGGAGCTGTCACCGCATATGGTAAGGCACTGATCCTTAGCCTTAAGCATTTGCCATATCTATCCATATCACATGGAGATTGGTCTTTTCTGCCTTCCGTGTCTGAACAGTTTACCAGATCGTGGTGCCATGTTCAACGAATCTGAAAATCCATGGAATCCCCATTTCTGTACTGTTTTGCCAGAAAGCAAACAACATCAGCTATAAAACTACCTATCCTAAGACATTCAAATATCAATATGCGTACCCAAAACAAATAAAACAGCTGTTATATGCTCTATTCACCCCAATGCTGTGTTACCAATGCGAGACATGGACAGTCCTAGAAATAACACAGATGTAAAATCGTTTCATGTGAGATAAGATGCATATGTAACGCAGCTGGAATAACAAGAGATAGATACACGAGAAACTAAGACCAAGTGTATGGATAGCACTTATTACTGTCATTATGACAGTTAAATTCAGTGGGACAACATTGCAGTTATAAAACATTTGAAGCCAACGAAAGAAGAAGAACTGAATTTATAGAACTTTAAATAATGACTTGGATATGCAACTAGAATAAAATAAGATCAACCAGCGGCTACGTGAGAATACCGGGATACAAGGCCAGGAAGAGATAGGTCAATGGAGTAGAGAGACTGAAGAAATTAAGTAAGGCATTTGCACAAGCGAAAAACAATATCTCTCTCTCTCTCTCTCTCTCTCTCTCTCTCTCTCTCTCTCTCTCTCTCTCTCTCTCTCTCTCTCTCTCTCTCTCTGCGCGCGCGACACTTAATGGCAAAGGCAGTAGAACATCAAACAAATGAAGATGAACTTGAAGATCTCTACTCCAGATTGAGTCTAGAACAGTGGTTCTCAACCTTTTTTGGCCCTTACACCCCTTCACCCTAATTTCAGAACGTCATCCCCCCCTTTCGTATTTCCTCCCTATAAATCACCCCCCCCCCCCCCCAATTTTACACAGTAGGCCTATACGTAAAACTGGAAGCTAAATTTAATAACACATACTAGAACAGATCTAGACTTCTACATAAAACGTGATTTACGGGTCTACTTACGTTATAAAAGGAATTTCAGAAAGGCGAGAAGTACAGAACTAAAATATGGAGAGAAAAATAATATCAAGTAATCGGTTCTTGTATTAATTGTATCGATCGTGAATTCATCTTATTTCCCCCCTGGAAACTCTATAATTTCCCCCTGGGGGAGGTGGGGGGGGGGGGAGAAATTCCCCACGGGTTGAGAACCACTGAACTAGAACATTACGTGCAACAATAAAAAAGACAAACAGGTTTCTTTGGTCATGTGATGAGAAGAGAGGCATTAGAGAAGTCGTGACAACTAGAAAGATTAAGGTGAAGAGAGGCAGACCAAGGGAAATGAAGCTAAATGGATTGAGATGGGGGGAATATAAACATCAGAGTTGATTCAAAACACCAAAGACCGAGATCTGCGGAGAGACATGTACGCCTACGCCAGCTGACATGACACTTGATGATGATGATGGAGGCAGTCATAACGACGTTGAGCTGCCTGGAGGATAAATAAGACACGGTCGTTGACGTATGAGAAGTTCATGGACCTTTATGGTTCAGGCCTCAGGGAGAATTGTGAAGAAAGGGTCTGGTGCTTTTGCCTTGACCACAAGTAGTCTGACTATGGAAGTCACGGCAGTAAGCAAAGCAATAACATGGCTCGAGATACAGATATCCACTAGGGCATGTTTCCTTAGTGACTCAATGAGTATGCTCGGGAAGATAGAAATGGAGTGGGTCCGAAGACAGTGGTTGTTGTCTCTGGAGCGGTCACGGCCAGCAATGATTAGTTTCATTTCCGTGTCAAGGCAATGAGCAAACAGGCTTGCGGGTAAAGCTTCTGTGGAGGGCGGAAGAACCATGGACCAGGCTGATATTCTGAATGCTCTACGAGAAGTAAGTCGTTTGCGATATCATGTGATGATTGTGAATCTACAACCTTGGTTAACAGCAAGTTAAAAGAGGTGTGGCCAGACAAGAGCACTACGCAGGAAGCCAAAGAAGATTAATAAATCAACACAGAACTGATGTCGTTAACCGCTACACGCTGCGGGATTTACTGAGAAGGGGGTCCAAGCACTTTTGTGGACTGAATGTTTCGATGTGCAGTGAGGATGATCTGTCGACTAACTAGCTAAGACAACACACACACACACATGTCGTGGTGGTCGCGGGCTCGCAGAGCCTGCTGAGAAGGGCGAACACAAGCATTTCTTTGCTCCGAGTGGTATGCTTCATTTAAAAAATCGAAAATAGGAAGCATCTATTACATCTTTTCCCCAGGATCTATAATAATTATTGGTCAGTGGTGAGAAACAGACGGAATGGCTGGCGTTTCATTGCGACGGCTAATGGACGATTCTTGAAAAAGAAGAGTATGGCATACGAAGTTTCCGTTGGAAGAGGGCTGCAGCGATCCAACTAAGGAGGAATGGACTTACTTTTAGTTCAAGAAGCTGAAACATTAAAAAATCCAATGGTACTCTGTTGTATGCGTCCTCAAGATCAATCGCTGCAGCAAAGGTTTCAATGCCTGAGTGAAAACCTTCATAGACATCATGGGCAAAGACTGCTGCATTGGTCCAGGTTTCTCTTTTTGGACGGTACCCACCCAGGGTAGGTGGGAAAACACCTTGCCTCTCTAGCTGGCTTGATATCTTCCTGGCAATTACCTTCTCCAGCAGCTTGCCTATTGTATTCTGCATGGTTATAATTCGATATCCATGAATTTGTGTGTGGTCTTTGTCAGGCTTCGGCAAGGGAATCAGATAGCTGTGTAACCATTCCTCCTTGATGCTAGCACTCCCTATACTGTTGTTGTACATGTCTGCTAGTTTCTCTAGCTCATTGTCGGTACACCTATTTATGTCGTCGTATCTTATGCCATCAGGACCTGGAGCGCTGTTTTTTGATCGTCGAAGTACAGCCTTGATTTCTTTCACTGTCACTGTGTCTTCATCTGAAGTGTTCTGGGCCTTGCACCTGTCTGACGTGACCTCCTTGGCCAGATTTCGGCCTCCCATGTCTGTCTGGTTGCTCTGCTCAAGATAGCGTTCAAAGAGGGCTTTGCCCTTGTCCTCGTCAGTCCTCTGCCAGATGAGGCCAGCACACGAGGTTACGACCTCCAGCATAAGGATGGAGGTGGAAGCAGTCACAGCGGAATTCCATTGGTTAGAGCAGCACACATTGTCATCATCACGGACAGAAGAAGTATGTTTAGCAAGGTGAAGAAGGAAATGTTTCGTGTGGAATGGCTTACATCGATTTAGAGGTAACAGATTGTGTGAATTGTCTTGATTTTGTTTTTACCCTGGCCATGCGGGAGTGCGGGGGGAATGAACAGGCTGATAGGCTGGCTGAGAATGCACCTCTTGGTGATCGATTACCTATCGACAAGGGAGAGGTGGTTGTGCGCCTGTAGGACCAGGTGGAGAAGGTGGGGGAACAGGTTGAGAACCCGTATGTGGAAAGGGTGAGATTACGGGGGATTGACAGAGGTTCTGGTATAATCTCAAAACCGCGAGGGAAGACCAGGAGAACTTTCAATCAGATAGCGGTGAGAACGATTAGGAGTGTGACTCTTCGGTGGCTGTTCAACAAGGGGACGGAGCGCGTATGGGAATGTCCTGAGAGTAGTGATGTCGTTTCTTTGTTCAACTAAATTCGACTCAGCTTTCCCCCAGGACATGCTGGTGTTTTGGGACAAGAGCAGTCGGACATATTGACTGGGTGTGCATCTCTGGGTGGGGTATTGGTGTACGATAAGGCAGATGTATGGGATCATGAATATAGGATGGAAGAACAGCAACACCTTCATTACCTAAAGAGAATTTCGCCGCCGAGAGTGACCAGAGGATCTGGTCGACACTCAGATCTCCGAGGAAAGGCCAGACGGACACGTAATCAAAGTGCACCCGGTACGATTAGTTTTGGGACCCTTCGCTGGCTGTTGCAGATGGGGACCGAACACTTATGTATGGGAATGTACCGAGTGTTGGGATGTCGGTTGACTCAGCTCTGTACTGCACACTGCGGCTGCTGTTGGGATACTGGTTACATTGAAGCATCTTAATGGAGGACACAGAGACAAATATTGTTGCTGACAATAGTTTCGAGAAAATGAAATGGAGCATAATAATATAATAACAATAATAATAACAATAATAATAATAATGATAATAATAACCGGGCTCCCTGTCGTAGGGAGTTAACGTCTTTCTCCGTAATCCCGTATATTCTCTTGAGTAATGCAGCTGCGCGAGAATCGGCAGCGGTTCGCGCGGCGCTGGTAACTTACGGGGTATGTGAGATGGTCGCTCAGAAACAATGGCAAACTACTGAGCGTAATCTTGCCTAGTGCATCAACAGCAGCTGAAAAATGCTGGTGGTGACCGCAACGTCCTGAAAAGGGATATGCAACATAAAGTAATAATAATAATAATGTGTAATAATAATATTAATTAATAATAATAAAGCAATGGCAAACTACAGAGCGTAATCTTGCCAAGAAATCAACATGCAGCTGAAAAATGATGATGTTGACAGCGATGTCCTGTAAAGGATATGCAAAAAAAAAAAAAAATAATAATAATAAGAAGAGGACTAAAAAGAGGACGGCGAAGAAGAAGAAGAAGAAGAAGAAGCAGAAGAAGAAGAAGAAGAAGAAGAAGAAGAAGAAGAAGAAGAAGAAGAAGAAGAAGAAGAAGAACAACAACAACAATAACAACAACAACAACAACAACAACAAAACCACCACTACCGCCAACGAGAAAAGGGAGATGAAGACGAAGAAGGGAAAGAAAAAGATTGAGAGAAATAATAAGAGGAAGAAGAAGAGAAAGTGGAAGAAGAAGAAGAAGAAGAAGAAGAAAACTAAAAAGCAGAAAAGCGGAGAATAGATAAATTGCTTTTAGAGCGCCTCCCTGCCGATAGACAGCGGAAGTAGAACCTGCTTACTGTTATCAAGCAGCGATAATAAGGAAGAGGTCCGTTGATACATCCAGAGATAAATTACTGCTGGCTCTAGAGGCACACAGATAGAAGGATGTGGGCATCAATTTTACAGGATCAGTTCCTTTAGAGGAATGGAAACTGATCGTCTTGAACAGCAGGTCAGTCAGATCATGCCTGTTGACATAGCGTTTGAATAGAAAGAAACGGTCCGTGACGAATTCTGTTTAATTTACTCGATCTTTCCTTTCTAACTTACTCAGATGCTCACTCTGCTCTTCTTACTTACTTGAATACTTCTTAGTCGTGGCAGTGTCGTCTCTGACTGTGATTATCTATCACTTATCAGTTTAACTAAGTAACTAAGCTGAATGATAGTATCTGATACTGATGCATTATTTTTCGTACTGGGCAGATGTCATTTGTTGAGTCATTAACTCATTAGGATAAGATAAACTCTGTACAGTGTGTGGATCTTCCTTTATTACGCACTCACCCATACCCCAACGTCAACACTTACAATTACAGGAGCCCCTATTCACAAAAATTTGTCTTCTCTGTCTTTTGTTTGCAAGTTATATTTCTTCAAACCTCACTAAGTCGATATTATTTGTCAACAAGGAAACACTTTACGTACAATAATATTTTATTTTGCAAATCAAATTCATGTTAAACAAAGACAGTAGACATCTATTGGATCCATTGATTCCGACACTCGATCACTCCGTCGCGGCATGGGGGATACGCCCCCCGGCAGCTTCTGCAGATCCATAGAGCACACTTTATTCACATGCTTCAAGTTTCTCAGTTCTATATTTTAGTTCATAATGTTTAATATTTTTTATTAAATAATTAATAAAAAAAAAAAATAATAATAAAATTGCCGGCATGGAGTCGAACCCCAGTCTCCCGCATGACAGGTGGAGATACTAACCACTACACTACCGAGAACATGATGATAGTTCCACAAACATTAATAATGTAGTCAAACGGAAGTAGACATCACGTGACCAGCCACAAATTTTTGTGAATAGTCACTTCGTAAAATTAAATTAAAATCTGTGGTTTGTAAGTCTCTCCTGTGTGTTGTATAAAGTGCTCAGGTTTTCTTCTTGTAAACCCCATCTAAGTGGAACAGCGCATAAATGCCTTTGAATACAAATGTTATAGAAGAGTTCTAAGAATATCTTGGGTAAAGAAAAGAACAAATGCATCCATACTTCAAGAGCTGAATATTAAAGAGGGTTGGCTATTAAAGACGATAAAACAAAGAAAATTGAAATATTTTGGTCACTTGAAACATCATGAAAGTTTGGAGAGAACAATAATGGAGGGGTATATGCCTGGGAAGAGAGGAAGAGGAAGGCCAAAGATGAGTATATTGGACGCGGGACATCCTGCTTGGGATCGAGAAGTTTTCCGGAAGGTTGTTATGGGCGCGAGGAACTGAATGAATGAATGAGTACCCCATATAGCATCAGCCTTTTGTGTTGATATAGAATATCCGTCTTTCTTGTGAAGGGTTTACAGACACAGTTCACAGTCCTGCATAGTGTGTTCAAAACACAGCTGCAGACGATTTGGCAGCAGACAACCTTGCGTTGATTTTCATACAGAGATATGTGTGCTGGTAATTTAGAAAGCCATGGCAAACTACTGAACGTAACCATGCCAGGAAATCATAAACAGCTAAACAATGCTGGCGATGCTTGGTAAACGATATACAAGTAATTTTATAGAATACTTCTTTTTTTGCAGGATGATACTTCTCGATTCTGGCGGGAAGAGAGAGAAGAAGGGGCTGTATACCATGCCTATTTGAAGAAGGTCACATATTTGTCTCAGGCTAGGGTGAGTTTGTTTCCATGATTGACTTCAAGGTCTAATATAAGTTGAATTACACATTTTGACTCCATGATCATTCAGCACATAGATAACATCAGATGGAAGATGTATCACACTAATAAAGAACAGAATAGCACAAGCAAAAATAGCATTTTGTGAAAAGATAAAAATTGCATGCAATAAATCTCTGTCAGTTAAGGTTAGAAAAAAACAGTCTTCTTGCATGTTACATACAACCAGTTCGAACATATGGCTGTGAATCCTGGACAATTAATAAGCAAAAGAATCCCTCAAGGCTTCAGAGATGAGATTTTACAGAAGAATGCCACTTCCTTGGGCAACTAAAATGAGCAATCTAAATGTTTTGAAAGAGGTTAAGACCCAAAAACAAACTTATCACAAACATCAGAAAGAGACAGTCAAGATTTATTTGGTTACAGTGTAAGAAGAAGAAAACAAACATGTTATGACAACGGGACATATTTGTGGAAAGAGAGACAGAGGAAGACAGCGAGAGACGATTTTTCATGCGTCATGGTATGGAAGGGTGTCAGTGCATGCATTGATACGAAGCTGTGTAGATTGCAAGATGTGGAGTTGCATGATTGCCCACGCCTGTCAACAAGGCACTCGATCATGGTCATCATCATTTGGCAGTTGTTTGCCCACATCACTCCCATGATGGTCTGCTTGGAAGACTCTTGATCTTTTGCCATTTGCCTTGCCTCATGTATTTTTGTTCTAACTCCACTGAAGAGAATAAGTAACTTCAGACTCCATACAGGACACAACGGGCTGAAAAAACACATGTTTAATAAACTATACACAGGACACAACAGGCTGAAATAACACATGTTTATTAAACCATACACAGTACATACCAAGCTGAGACACCTTATGTTTATTAAACTATACACAGTACACACCAGTCTGAGACACCATATGTTTATTAAACTATACACAGGACACACCAAGCTCAAACACCATGTGTTTATTAAACTATACACAGGATACAACAGGCTGAAATAACACATGTGTAGTCAGCTATACACAGGAGATCCTGCCTTCATTCCTGCCTTCCTTCCTGCCTTCCTTCCTGCCTGCCTCCCTCCTTCCCTTTCTCCCTCCCTCCCTCCCTCCCTCCCTCCTTTCTTTCTTTCTTTCTTTCTTTCTTTCTTTCTTTCTGTCGTAATGTTCAAATTGTGTTGATTGTCACGACTATTTATTGTCATCTGAAACAGCTGGAAGATGAGAATGAGAAGAACCAGGAGTTCTCGCACCTCATGTGGGAGACGCACAAGGTCAGGGTCATCCGTGCTGGCACACTGGCCAAACTGGTCGAAAGTCTGACCAACAGCAGAGGAGAGATGGACTCCAGCTACGTCAACATCTTCCTGGCAACCTACAGGACGTTTGCCACCCCTCGTCAAGTGCTGGATACTTTAATAGAGAGGTGGGTCACGAAGCGTCAGAGAGTTTGCTGCTGACCCACTTCTGTGTGTCTGACTTGTATATTTGTAGACAGGTCTTTGTGTTCCAGTGACCCTAATACAGGGTGTATTTTTAATGACTGCGCAGTGTTTGAAAATATTGCCGGTCCAAGTTCTGTATTCACTCTCTGTAAAGTTCATGCAATTTTTGTTTTTTTAATGTTGCATATCCCTTACAGGACGTTGCAGTCAACACCAGCATTTTTCAGCTGCTGTTGATGTACTAGGCAAGATTACACTCAGTAGTTTGTCATTGCTTTCTGAGCGACCGTCTCACATACCCCGTAAGTTATCAGCGCAGCGAGAACCACTATCAATTCTCGCGCAGGTTACGTTACTCACAAGAATATACAGGATTACAGAGAAAGATGTTAACCCCTAGGCCAGGGAGACTGACCATGCAATATAATAATACAAAACTTTGACCGGCAATATTTTCAAACACTGCACAGTCATTAAAAATACACCCTGTAGTTGTGCCAATACTAGCTTATCTACTAGCAGTGTTAGGCCTCCACACATTATATGCCATGACATGAGGTGTCCATTCCCTTCCTCATCATCTTTTCTTCCCAAACAATTCTGAAAGTTGTCCAGCACTAATTTTTATGAGGTTGGATTGACCTCAGAATCATACTGAATGGGCAAAATAATCCTGCCTCTGCTGGGAATTGAACTCACACCACTGTGTTTACAGGCTAGTGTACTAACCTCTATACCACCATGGCTCTAAACTGTGCTGGGAATTGAATCTGGACTGCCTGGGTGAAAGTCAAGAATGCTAACTACTAGATCACGTTAACTGATTCACTGCCGTGCGCCACTTTATCAGCTGAATGGAACTCTCTGTGACTGCTGTGCGCCACTGTATCGTCTGAATGGTGACAGTTCGTTATTTGTTTCAGTTTGTGTACCTTCCACAATTTTAATGATCCGTAAATGAAAATTTACACACAGAATACATATGCCTTTGGAATTTATCAGACAAGACACACAGATTAAGCTTTGTGAAAGTGGTTTAAGCTTTGTGAAAGTGGTTTGCTTTTATTATTTTAGTAATGGCAACGCCCTATGGTTCTCGACCCGTCGATTTACGCCAGATAATTGTGTTAAACAATGTTAGATTATAGTTATTCTGATTTAATGAAATTTGTAAAAGATTGTAAAACTGATAGCATGTGCAGTAATGTGGTTATTCAGTTAAATTATTTAGCATTATGGAAAACAAACCTAACAGTGAAAGTTCGTCATCAAATAATGGCACATGTCGAATTATGCTTGCTCTAATGGGCCACACTTGTGTCCCAAAGTTTCCTTTGCCTATCACAAATAATATATCGATATACGAAGCCCATAATTGGCACTCTCACAATGTTTATACTTCACCTCGACACTGCAAGGTACAAGAGGAACATGATGAGATGATGATATCACAAATAAGCTGAGGAGTATTTAAATAATTAAATTGAAAAGAATAGTACTTATAACTAAATAGAAAATAGTGTATATTGTAATGAGTACAAATCTGCCTCGTGTTTTCCTGACTTTATCCATTTTGTGAGAAAATGATGTGCTACAAAATATGATGTTTTACTTGTGTTTTGATGGTGTTAAGAAGCAGTTCTGTGATATTCGTGAAGAAAAGTGGTGTATTTATTTATTTAGTAAATTTAATTGGGTTATCATCAAAGATTGAGGAGTAGTGCCTTGGTAAGTGGAAATTTTAAATAATTATTACCTCTGCCTTCAAATATGTTTTTTTTTTTTTTTTACAAAATCTAACATTTTTATTATATTTCTAACCAATAGTAATAGTAGCAATACTGTGTTCCTTGTGCATTCCTCTTTAATTTGGTATACGATACAATAGTTTTTAGACCATTACTGTGACACACCCCTACTTCCAATTTTTTTGCCATCAATTTCTGTTTAGTCCAAACCCACTTTTTTGTTTGCCAGTGAATCAGTTAAAAATGTGACATGAGTACTTTGTTTATTTGTATAAATATGGACTTTTTAGTTGCATTTTACAAACTTTCAGTGCAACTTGAACTAATTTTTGTTTCTTACTCTTTTTTTTATTTTTACACCACAGGTACAAGCTTTTGAGTTCTCAGATAAAGGAAGATAAATCTGAGCTTTATGAGACACAACACAGGTAATTCTTCTTCTTTGTCTCCTCCTCCTCCTCTACTGCATCATCAACTTCCTCATCATCTCCTTTCTCCCCCCCCCCCCCCCCCCTCTACTTCCTACTCATCCTCCACTTCCTCCTCATCCTCTTTCTCCTCCACCTCCTCCTCATCTTTTTCCTCCACCTCCTCCCATCTCTAAAAGGAGCATAAGTTCTCAGTCGGCTCATGCCAAGCGGTTTGTAGACTTGTTCACAACAGGTTGGGGTTTTCAGCTGAAGCTTTCTGTTGGATGAGCCAGCCATTCTCACCCCAACCCTCCTCGGTCAGCTCCGATGGCATGCTTGGTAGATCGCTGTGTCACTATTCTTGGCTTCCTTGAGGGCTCTGGTTACACACTGGTGACAGGTAATTATAGAAGTTGTTTGCAGGCTTTCTTGTATTTTACATCTGTATGTACGTTGTAGCATTGTCCATTCTTGGTATGCCAGTATTCTTGCATTTTGCATCTCTATGTATGTTGTAACTCCTGAGTTGTCCATTCTTGGTATGCCAGTATTCCTGCATTTTGCAACTGTTTGTATGTTGTAACTCTTGAGTTGCCCATTCTTGGTATGTCAGTATTCTTATATTTTACATCTGTATTTTATGTTGTAACTCTTGAGTTGTCCATTCTTGGTATGCCAGTATTCTTGCATTGTACAACTATGTATGTTGTAACTCTTGAGTGTCCATTCTTAGTATCTGAGTATTCCTGCATTTTGCAACTGTTTGTATGTTGTAACTCTTGAGTTACCCATTCTTGGTATGCCAGTATTCTTGCATTTTACATCTGTATTTTATGTTGTGTCGGTCTCTCTGGCCGAGGGGTTACAACACTTTCTCCGTAATCCCGTTTATCACGCAGAGTCTCGTAAGCGGGCAAGAGCTGGGAGCGGTTCGTCCCCCGCTGGTGACTTGCGGGATAACTGAGCCGGCCGCTCAGAAAGCATTGGCAAACTACTGAGCGTAATCTTGCCAAGAAATCAACAGACAGCTGAAAGATGCTGCTGTTGACAGCGATGTCCTGTAAAGGATATGCAAAAAAAAAAAAAAAATTTATGTTGTATTGTGTCAGGTCTTAGTCAGATATGACTGAGCTACTGTATAACAATAGTCGGTACTACCTGCTTTCTGTTAGCACCGAACGTTGGGCGGCGCTTACCAACCCGACACCCCACATTGTGCCAACGGCTTTGGGAGGAAGAGCGCAATTGGGAGGGTACAAGCCTTACCCTGGTGTGAGGAAATGCAACCTAAAGACAAAGTGTCATGGCAGGGCAGACCAGGCCCTAAGCCTTGGTTGGCGGCTGGTCTAGGATCAAAGCTCCGACAGGCGGACAATTAGAGCATTGCTTTGCTGATCCGGCAGCTTCTGCAGCTTGTCTTGTTCCAGATGCAGAGGTGTTACCTTTCCTCTATAGCGAACTAGGCAGGCCGAGAGAGGGATCATGCTGCATGGGCACCACATGATCTCTATATTTTAGCCCAGGTTTTGTGCTATTGAGAGGCAATAACTCCATCCCTTACAAACTATCGTCTGTCAAGACGGCAAGGTGCCAATGATTTATGTTGTAACTCTTGAGTTGTCCATTCTTGGTATGCCAGTATTCTTGCACTTTACAACTGTATGTATGTTGTAACTGGTGAGTTGTCCATTCTTGGTATGCCAGTATTCTTCTTCTTGACTTTATGACCAGTGTGTAACTGGAATGATTAATATCTACACATTACGACAACATTTGTTGCAGGAGACAGACCGTCTCTGGGTTTCCTCGAATGTTATGGTGTTGATTCTTGAATCCATCAATCCCGGGAAGGTTAACCCGGTCAACAAATGCCCGCAGAAGTCGGATGTGTCGGCCTAACGGCGCAAGAACGCAGCTCTGCTGTAAACAGGCACAACGCAATCACGTCCGAAAAAAAACTCCGGATGAACGAAGAAGAAGAAGAAGAATCCATCAATCTTTTTGAGGTGCAGAATTTGCTATAGTTGTTTTGGGGGTTTCTGTGACAAAGGGGTTAACCTGTCTGCCTTGTGCTCAAAAGGTCATGGTTCATTTTAGAAATCAACTCAGTTTGAGAATGCAGTTTTTTTCTGAGACTGCTGGTGGCCGTCGTTGCAGCTTCAGAATTTGTGGTTTGAGGAAGACATTTGACAGTCAGATAGCAACCCTATGGGGAGGGACCAAGCTATATTGGATAAAACCCTATTCAGTGAAGTTAATGCGTTGTCTTTTACCCTGTTTATAGTTGTTGCATGTAGTGTTGTACATGCTATTGTTAATGCCATCTCAGTGCCGCTGAGTTGTCTACTCTCGTTAGCCGCACTATTCTGATTCCAACCAACCAATAAACCAACCACCCAGCCAACCAAACACCCAATGAACCAACCAACCAACCACCCAATCAAACAACCAATCAACCACCAAATCAACCAACCACCCAGTCAACCAACCAACCACCCAACCAACCCAAGTAACCAACCACCCAATCAACCAACCAACCAACTAACCAACCACTCACCCAATCAACCAACCAACCACCCAACCAACCAATTATCAAACAACCATCCAATCAACCAACTAACCACCCAACTAACCAATCAATCAACCAACCACCCAATCAACCAACCAATCAACCACCTAATCACCCAATCAACAACCCAATCAACCAACAAACCTACCACCCAATCAACTAACCAATTACCCTATCAACTAACAAACCACCCAATCAATCAACCTACCACCCAATCAACCAACCAACCAACCAACCAATCAGCCAAACAACTACCCAATCAGCTAATCAACCACTCAGTCAACCAATCAACCAACCACCCAATCAACCAATAAACCACCTAATCAATCAACCAACCAACCACCCAATCAACCAACCACACAATCAACCAATCATCCAACCAACCACCCAATCAACCAACCACCCAATCAACCAATCACACAATCAACCAACCACCCAATCAACCAACCAACCAACCATTCACCCAATCAACCAACCAACCAGCCATCCAATCAATCAACCAACCAACCAACAAATCACCTTATCAACCAGCTAACCAACCAACCAACACCATACACAATTGCCCACTATCTTTTCCATTGTTAGTACTGCATATTGATTACCATCACTTCACATCAGTTATTATTTAATTGATTGTTGTATATGTTGGTATAGATCATTGAAGTCGGTGGTGTTCGTATGGCTGGATACATATCCCGAAGATTTCCATGACAGTCCGGACTATGCTTGCCTGCGTGTACTGGACAAGTTTGCTAGAGAGTATGCTCCTCACACTGACATTGGCAGGAAGGTCAAGGAGAAACTTGCAGCATTTCGACAAGAAGACGTGGAACTAGCAGGTAAGCTCAGTCAGATGACTTCTCTAGGTAGCCAGACAGGTTCATGGCTGTACATCTATTCATATTGGGCACGATTAAGATAATTGGTCATAGTAAAGTCAGTCATAAAGGACCTTTCTACCCATCGTAAATCATATTGGGCACGATTAAGATAATTGGTCATAGTAAAGTCAGTCATAAAGGACCTTTCTACCCATCGTAAATCATATTGGGCACGATTAAGATAATTGGTCATAGTAAAGTCAGTCTTAAAGGACCTTTCTACCCATTGTATATCATATTGGGCACGATTAAGATAATTGGTCATAGTAAAGTCAGTCATAAAGGACCTTTCTACCCATTGTAAATCATATTGGGCACGATTAAGATAATTGGTCATAGTAAAGTCAGTCATAAAGGACCTTTCTACCCATTGTATATCATATTGGGCACGATTAAGATAATTGGTCATAGTAAAGTCAGTCATAAAGGACCTTTCTACCCATTGTAAATCATATTGGGCACACATAAGAATTTGTGGTGAAGTGGTCAAACCGTTTGACTCGGGCTCAGAAGGTTGTGGGTTCGATTCCGGGCAGCGCCCTTCGGTTCACGAGTGGATTTTTTCAGAGACTCCTGTGGGTCGTCGCTGCAGCTACAGAGTTTGTGCTTTGTGCGACTCTTTCTGTGCTGCGGAAAGAGACCGAGCCATATGGTATAACAACCTGGTGCAATGAAGTCGACCTTGTCGACTTTTAAGCGAATTTTAAGAATTCAAATATAAAAGACACGTGCTTGATTGAAGGTGCATTTGGCATATATTGTTTTGGTTTATACGTTCGCTTGCCTTGAACTCAAGCATAGTCCATACAAGTGCTACTACTTCTAGTGTACTCAACTGATTCTTGCTTGGGGATTAGCTTTCTTATTACCAGTATCTCACTCTGGAACCCACTCTGACTTCTGGGGTACTTGTAATTTACATCCCCAAGCAATTACGAGACATCAACATTTTAGTCTGGTGTAGGGGTCGAAACTGCTACCTTTGCATCAGCACACTGAAGTTTAAGAATGAATGCTCACATCCATTTACCCATGCTGACCTGCATTTGGCATATGAATTAGACCAGTGTTATATATTGTTGTATGTGATTCCCCCAACATGGACACACTAGACAGTGTCAAATATTGTTCTATGTGATTCCCACCACATGGACACATTAGACAGTGTCATATATTGTTCTATGTGATTCCCACCACATGGACACACTAGACAGTGTCATATATTGTTCTCTGGTGAGTCTCTGTGGCGAAGTGGTCAAGCCGTTTGACTCGTGCTCCGAAGGTTGTGAGTTCGATTCCAGGCCGCGTCCTTCGGTTTACGAGTTAAATGTTTCGGAGACTCATGTGGGTCGTCGCTAAAAGCTATGGAGTTCGTGCTTTGTGCGACGCTTTCCGCGCTGCGGAAAGAGACCGAGCCATATGGGATAAAACCCGGTGCAATGAAGTCGACCCTGTCGACTTTTAAGCGACTTTTTTTTATATATTCTATGTGATTCCCACCACATGGACACACTAGACAGTGTCATATATTGTTCTATGTGATTCCCACCACATGGACACATTAGACAGTGTCATATATTGTTCTATGTGATGATTCCCACCACATGGCCACACTAGACAGTGTCATATATTGTTCTATGTGATTCCCACAACATGGACGCACTAGACAGTGTCATATATTGTTCTATGTGATTCCCACAACATGGACACACTAGACAGTGTCATATATTGTTCTATGTGATTCCCACAACATGGACACACTAGACAGTGTCGTATATTGTTGTATGTGATTCCCACAACATGGCCACACTAGACAGTGTCATATATTGTTCTATGTGATTCCCACAACATGGACGCACTAGACAGTGTCATATATTGTTCTATGTGATTCCCACAACATGGACACACTAGACAGTGTCGTATATTGTTGTATGTGATTCCCACAACATGGCCACACTAGACAGTGTCATATATTGTTCTATGTGATTCCCACAACATGGACGCACTAGACAGTGTCATATATTGTTCTATGTGATTCCCACAACATGGACTCACTAGACAGTGTCATATATTGTTCTATGTGATTCCCACAACATGGACACACTAGACAGTGTCATATATTGTTCTATGTGATTCCCACAGTCTAGACAATCTAGATAGTGTCATATATTGTTCTATGTGATTCCCACAACATGGACACACCAGAGAATGTCATATTGTTCTATGTGATTCCCACAACATGGACACACTAGACAGTGTCATATATTGTTCTATGTGATTCCCACAGCATGGACACACTAGACAGTCATATATTGTTCTATGTGATTTCCACAACATGGACACACTAGACAGTGTCATATATTGTTCTATGTGATTCCCACCACATGGACACACCAGACAGTGTCATATATTGTTCTATGTGATTCCCACAACATGGACACACTAGACAGTGTCATATATTGTTCTATGTGATTCCCACAACATGGACACACTAGACAGTGTCATATATTGTTCTATGTGATTCCCACAACATGGACACACTAGCCAGTGCCATATATTGTTCTATATGATTCCCACAACTAAACAATTATATTACATATATTGTTCCATTATCTCTATGTTCACAGCACAACAGCTGAAGTTCTCATTTTCGCTAACTGAAGGCAGCAGTCATCCGGTCGACACTGACAGCAGCAAGTCTCTGGCGTTATTGGAAATATCCTGTCGGAAAATCGCAGAACAACTCACATTCAAGGATGCCGTGAGTGGCACATTTTCTTATAACAACCGGATCCTACATTATCATCATCATCATGTTACTTGCCATGTGGCATTGTTGTTAATGTCTATCCACAGAGCTTGGTTTTTCCATTCGTCAAGCTTTTCAGTCACATTTTTGTGTTGTGTATATCAAATTCGCTATAGGAAAACATTGTGTTGAAGTAATATATATCAAATTCACTATGGGAAAATATTGTGTTGAAGTAATATATTTCTATCAAATTCGCTATGGGAAAACATTATTTTGAAGTAATATATATCAAATTCGCTATAGGAAAACGTGTTGAAGTAATATATTTCTATCAAATTCGCTATGGGAAAACATTATTTTGAAGTAATATATATCAAATTCACTATGGGAAAATATTGTGTTGAAGTAATATATTTCTATCAAATTCGCTACGGGAAAACATTATTTTGAAGTAATATATATCAAATTCGCTATAGGAAAACATTGTGTTGAAGTAATATATTTCTATCAAATTCGCTATGGGAAAACATTATTTTGAAGTAATATATATATCAAATTCACTATGGGAAAATATTGTGGTGAAGTAATATATTTCTATCAAATTCGCTATGGGAAAACATTATTTTGAAGTAATATATATCAAATTCGCTATAGGAAAACATTGTGTTGAAGTAATATATTTCTATCAAATTCGCTATGGGAAAACATTATTTTGAAGTAATAAATATCAAATTCGCTATAGGAAAACATTGTGTTGAAGTAATATATTTCTATCAAATTTGCTATGGGAAAACATTATTTTGAAGTAATATATATCAAATTCGCTATAGGAAAACATTGTATTGAAGTAATACACCTCTATCAAATTCACTGTGGGAAAACATTGTATTGAAGTAATATATCTCTGTGTAGAACAGCATGACCAAAATGATAAGAACGCGTGTTCTTAAATATCCGGTGTGCTGATGCCGAGTTAAAGGCTTCAACCCCTACACCGGACAGTTGGACTAAAATGTTGACCTATCGTCCTTGACTTGTGGACATAAATTACAAGTACCCCTAAAGTCGGAGTGGGTTTGCCTGATAGCGAGGGTCACTGTTAATAGGGAAAGCTGATCCACATGTAAAATTCAGTCCAGCACTACTAGAAGTAGTGTGTACGGACAAAGCTTGAGTTCAAAAAGTGAGTGTGCTCGCGCCAAACAAAATATATGTCTGTCAAATTCACCATGGGAAGACAGTATTGAAGTGATATATCTATGTCAAATTACTATGGGAAGACATTATTTTGAAGTAATATATTTAATTCAAATCTATTTCTGCTACCTCCAAGAATCTTTCTCCTATCGTAATCTTCATCTGCACATGTTTAATCCCTGTCTTCTTTGTACATTTATCTGACAGAACTTGTTTAAAAAAGTCATACCCCACCATTGTTTGGGTGCTGTGTGGTCTCGGCGGGACAAGGAGGGCCAGAGTGAGGCTCCGAGCATACAAGCCACCATCCAACAGTTCAACAACGTTTCGCTGAGAGTCATCGCCACGGTGCTCAAGACGTTGGAGCTACGGACCTCACAGAGGGCCAAGGTGCTCCAGAAATGGATTTTAATAGCTCAGGTAGGTGTTTTTGTGTATGTATGTGTGATGTGTGGATGGGATATGTATGTGCGATGTGTATGTGTGATGTGTGGATGGGATATGTATGTGAGATGTGAGATGTGTGATACGCTACTGCTAGAGAAGAAATACAGGGTGACACGAAAAAAAAACAAAAAAAAACAGAACCCATAAAAAGTTAATTAAATCCTACAAAGATGAAGCAAATATCTTGAAATTTGATGAACATAAACTTTATTCTGTGTACAACCATTTCCAAAAGTTTCAGTTACCTGGGTCGCTTTGCATAAAAGTTATCTTCTTTCCAAAATATGCTCCAAATGGCCTCCGCAGCTTTGGCTGCACACTTCATGCTGATCAGTCTCCCCTGAAATCGCTCTCTCATCTAGGATAGAGAATCATTTGATGTATGTGTGGTGGCACTGTCTTGCTGGAACCACTGTTGATCTTGGCCCAATCCTCTGCATCGTCCCAATGATGCCCAGTTTTATTCAAAGATTTGTTGGTTACGTTTTTTTTGGGGGGTCACCCTGTACGTTGAGAAAACCTGAGAAAAATATAGCTAGAAAGACCTTTGTCTAGAATTCATGGAGCAAAAGAAATAAAGAAAAAGGCAGTGACAGAAAAAGACAGTTACAGAAAAAGAGAGAATGAAAAATTACACAGAAATGAGATTCCTGAGAAGAATACTCAGTGTATCATCCATCCATCCATCATGTGCCATGCCGGTAAGCGTGGGCGGTCATGATCTGTCATCTCACCCGATCACCAGAGTCGTGGATCAGCTCCGTGTTTCTGTCTCGACCATGCCACAAGGCCAGGCCATCCAGGTACTTGCTTCTAGGTCTTCCCCTTGGTCTGTTCCCCTCGATCTTACCAGTTGTCACCAAGTTCTCCAAATTATTTCTTCTCATAACATGCCCAAAAAATTGTGACTGTCTGCGTCTAATGTCTCTAATCAGTTTACGATCTTCATTTGTTTCTTGAAGGACTTGTTCATTGGTCTTTCTGGCTGTCCATGGTAATCTTTGCAGTGTATCAAGATGAGAGAAAATCGGAAATGATGAAATCAGGACTAAAGTGGGGGTTATAACAGCTCTAGATTTCATTAGAAAACAGCAAGTTAAATGGTTCGGCCGCATAACTAGGCTACCAACTAGCAGTATACCATAACAGACATTGATGTACAGATCAAATGAAACCAGAAGAAGAGATCAACAATGTAAACGATGGAGAGAGGGAATAATAGTCCGTGGGAATCTCAATTTATGAAGCCCATAAAAGGACACTTTACCGCTGTTTATGCTACACCTCGACACCACAAGGTACAAGAGGAACATGATGAGATGAGATGATGAAAGAAATTCTAAAGATGAAAAACCACACGGAGAAGAGAAGTATGAGTGAGAAATGAGTAAAATGGGGAGGAAATGATAAAGCTGCATGGGATAGCTAAGAGTAGGAGGGCTTGGGGTGAGTGGTTGAGAGTCTGAGCTCTGGTCGAGAAATAGGGTGAAAGAAGAAGAGTGTCTGAGCTCCGGTCGAGAAATAGGGTGAAAGAACAAGAGTGTCTGAGCTCCGGTCGAGAAATAGGGTGAAAGAAGAAGAGTGTCTGAGCTCTGGTCGAGAAATAGGGTGAAAGAACAAGAGTGTCTGATCTCCGGTCGAGAAATAGGGTGAAAGAAGAAGAGTGTCTGAGCTCTGGTCGAGAAATAGGGTGAAAGAAGAAGAGTGTCTGAGCTCCGGTCGAGAAATAGGGTGAAAGAAGAAGAGGAAGATATGTTTATGTTTCTAGTTCTTTTCTGTCCCTGTTATACGTTTCAATGCCCGGTATAGAAGAGCTGTCTGGACAGAGTCATTGTGTGGGATGATATAATGGTGATGCTTATATGTTAAAAGTTACTTGCATATCCTCGACAGGATGTCGCAGTCAATCCCAGCACTTTTTGGCTGTTTGTGATTGCTTGGCAAGTTTAAGTTCCGTAGTTTGCCATAACTGCCTTTGAATATAAATGTTACAGAAGGGTTCTCAGAATATCTTGGATACAGAAGAGAACAAATGCATCCATACAACAAAATCTGAAGAAGGTTGATTACTAAAGACAATAAAACAAAGAAACTTGAAATACTTTGATCATGAAAGTTTGGAGAGAACAATCATGGAGGGGTATATGCCTGGGAAGAGAGGAAGAGGAAGGCCAAAGAGAAGATGGGTACAGGATGTGGTGGATGATCTCCAGACGGGTGTATTGGACGCGGGACTTCTTGCTTATGATCGAGAGGTTTTATGGAAGATTGTTGTGGGAGTGAGCTTCTGCAAAGGACATGCTACCGAATGAATGAATGAATGAATGAATGAATGAATGAGTTTGTCATTGCTTTCTGAATGACCGGCACTCATAACATTTTATAAAAAAATCAATGCGACGCGGTCTTCTTCCAAAATCGATCGCAGCTATGTTTTGAATACAGTACGTGGGATTACGAACTGCGTCCGTAAACACTTCGCCACCTCTGATAGTTTGCTAATCCAGTTGCCGAAATGTCACTGTGTAACTAATCACCGGATCTCCAAGTGAAACTCTTGATCTTTAACCCACTTTTATTTATAAATCAGCAGTTCGTTTTAACTAATATTATATGGGAGTATTTATCTACAAGAGGTCAGCATGGCTGAGAGGTTTAAACGTCCTCTGTGCTGATGATGGTTAGTGGGTTTATTGCACTCACCAGTCAGGGGGAGTTAAATGTCAACTTCTCGTTCACAAAGCAATGGCAAACTAAAAAGTTAGTTGCGTATCCTTTACACGACGTTTGCCGTCAACACCATAATTTTTGCTGTTGTGTTGTTGATGTCTTGGCAAGTTTACGTTCAGTAGTAATGGCAACTCCGCTATCTGTGGCCAAAGGCTTGCGAACGCGGTTCGTGAGCCGCTTACCAGGCGTTCGAAACGCAGCCGCGACCGATTTGTGCAGCAGACCATGTCACATTGTGTTATAACGAACAAGTTGGTATGGGAGCTGGTCATTCAGAAAACAATGGCAAACTACTGAACATATAATTTGCCTAATACATCAACAGCAACTGAAAAATACTAGTGTTGACTGCAACGTCCTGCAAGGGATATGCAACATTAAAAAAAAAAAGTAATGGCAAACTACTGAACATAAAAATAGCTAGAAATTTGACCTAGGGTTGATTGCAACAGCAAGCAAAGGAAGTGAATAAAATCTTCCTGTTTTTATATGTTGTGATTTATGTATTTGTTTGCTGATGAATGCTAGTCGCCGCACTGTCCTATGTTTTCCTTAATTCTTTTCTGTAACGCTGCAGTACTTTGTGTTATGTTATATTGTTTAGCCAAAAATATGCAACCTGAAAAAATTTAATTATCCACAAATGTTTTTTATTTTGTTTTTTTAATAGCTATTTGCATAAAAGGATAGAATAATATGCACTGCTTTTTACTGTCATATGTATTGCCTGTCACTGTCGTATGGGTTTGTCTTTATTTTTGTGCCAGGATCTTCGGGAGTTGAAAAACTTCTCATCTCTCAAGGCAATTATTACTGGACTCCAGTCCCATCCGGTCTATAGATTGAGAAAAACCTGGTCAGCCTTACCAAAGTAAGAGTGTCTTTCTGGTCTTGGTGTCCATGTTTGTGACTGGTCTTCGTGTCCATGTTTGTATCTGGTCTTCATGTCCATGTTTGTATTTGGTCTTTGTGTCCATGTTTGTATTTGGTCTTCATGTCCATGTTTGTAACTGGTCTTCATGTCCATGTTTGTGACTGGTCTTCATGTCCGTGGTTGTAACTGGTCTTCATGTCCGTGTTTGTAACTGGGTTCTCTGCTGATGGACAATGGGGAAAATGGTGACACAAATGTAAAGAACAAATATTGCTCTACAAAAACTAAACCCATATCAGTGTTTCATGGAAACAGAAACAATCAAATACAGAGGTTCTACAAAAACTTGGAATGAAAAGAGAGTTGATGAAAGAAATAACAAAAAGGCAAGTGAAATATTTTGGCAACATTAAAAGACATAAGACTCTTATAAAAACCACACTGATGGGCAAGGTTGAGGGCAAGTGAGCAAGAGGTAGACAATGATACATGTTGGAAGATAACATCAAGAGATGGACAAACAGCAGTCTGACAGAATGTACAGTCAGGGCGAGAGACAGACAGTGTTGGAGATCCATTGCAGCAAATCTTCATTGTGCAGACATCACCTGATTGATTGATTGATTGATTGATTGATTGATTGATCAGTGAAGTAAAAAAAAAACTTCCACACGCCTTAAGGTACAGTGGATATTTGGTGCCACACCCATGTTTGTACAGGCCATTCGGCCCCGGACGGGTGTTGTGGTCAGATCCATTTGCCATCTGATGCAATGGTATTCACCATATTGGGACAAACGGTCTGGAGACACTACTTACCCCCTCCCGCACACCCACCCTGAGTGGCTGGCACTGACCCACCTCATTAGTATTCCCCATGGCAGCATACCCACCCTGAGTGGCTGGCATTGACCCACCTCATTAGTATTCTCCATGGCAGCACACATATCCTGTGTGGCTGGCACTGACTCACCTCATTAGTATTCCCCATGGCAGCACGCTGTCTCCAACGCATGCCTAGTGGTCTTGAGGTATGGTGTCCGCCTTGAGTGTTGGAGGTCCTGGGTTCAAGCCCCGGTGAGGGCTGGGATTTTTTCACGTGGGCTTCTAGTAATAAAATTTTCCCTGGTCTCTGGGTAGTGAGATTGGACGCCCGTGTGTATTGTTGCGCATGTAAAAAAATCCCTTGGCAGTTGGAAATAGAAAAAAAATAACCTAAAGGCGCTGTCCGGGCAAAATTTTGAGTTAAAAATCTACCCAAAATATTTCAGGACCCTCGCCGGTGCTACGCAGTTCGTGCACTGAACTGAGATTCTCCAGACTCAGGCTTGAGTTGGGAGTAGAACGGAGCACTTATGGGTTACACCAGTGTGTCGTGATATTGATCCGTCAACTAAACTAAACTAAAACTAAACTAAACATCCAGTCTCCTTTCCCGTCAATCTGCTACAGGATAATGCTACTCTTGGCAACCAGATTTCATTTCTGTCAGGGTGTCAGCTTTCTGAGCCCAGTCCTAGAGCCCATAGACTGAGGGCGGTCTCCATGGCCAAGTGGTTAAACTCCCTCCCTGCCTTATACTCCGAAGGTTATCGATTTGAGTTTGGACTCAATCATTCAGTTCATGAGTGCAATTTTCTCAGAGACCCCCTGGGGGTTGTCGCTGGAGCTACAGAGTTCATGCTCTTGGCAGGCTGCCCTTTGGAAAGAGACAGAGCCATATGGGATAAAACCCTGTGCAATGATGTCAACCCTCTTTCGCCTTGTGATTCATTCATTCATTCATTCAGTAGCATGTCCTTTGCAGAACCTCGCTCCCATAACAACCTTCCGGAAAACCTCTCGATCATAAGCAAGATGTCCCGTGTCCGATACACCCATCTGGAGATCAACTGTCACATCCTGCACTCATCTTCTCTTTGGCCTTCCTCTTCCTCTCTTCCCAGGCATATATCCCTCCATTATTGTTCTCTCTAAACTTTTGTGACGTTTCGCCTTGTGATAGCTGGTGCATTTTAATGCAAATTATCTCTGTCGTGTTTGTCTAAGATTAGCTTCATAAGTGATGTATGAATGAAGTAATGTATAAGAGCAGAGAGGTAAGATGCCCAGTTTCTTAACCCTTTGAAAATAAAGTTTGTTCGTTCGTTGGCCGTGGTATCACTTGGCCGACAACTGTGTTGGATAATTGAAACTCCTTATTTGTATCATATGAGTGACAGACGTACATGCTGGGGGGCCAGTAGTTATTTGACTTTTGAGTCCTGTTCACCGTTGCTCTTTTGCAGAGACACAATGGTTTTGTTTGAAGAGCTGAGTGAAATTTTCTCCGTGGAGAATAATCAAATCAACTCCAGGGAGCTTCTCATGAAAGTAAGCTGTCTGTGATTATTCATGGTTTCTTCAGTTATTCACACATTATATGTTATCAGTACTTCAGTTATAGTCATCATCATCATCATCATCATCATCATCATCATCATCATCATCATCATCATCATCATCATCATCATCATCATCATCATGTGCCATGCCAATAAGCATGGCCGGTCATGTTTCGCCATCTCGCATGATCACCAGAGTCGTGGATCAGCTCCATGTTCCTGTCTCGACCATGCCACATGGCCAAGCCATCCAGGTATTTACTTCTCTGCCTTCCACTATTATTTCCCCCTCAGTCTTGCCAGTTGTCACCAAATTCTCCAATTTATTTTTTCTCAAGCATGTCCCAAAAATTATGACTGTCTACGTATAATTTCTCTAATCAGTTTATGGTTTTCATTTGTTTCTTGTAGGACTTGGTCATTGGTTTTTCTGCCTGCCAATGGTATATTTTGCATTTTCCTAAGAAACCACATTTCCACAGCCATTAGATGTTTTTCAGCTTGTCTGCTCATTTATAGTCAGGTCTTAGATATGACTGAGCTACTGTATGACAGTAGACGGTACTACCTGCTTTCTGTTAGCACCTAATGGTGAATGGTTGTTAACCAAATTCGACACTCCATATTGTGTCAATGGCTTGTGATGGAGGAGCGCAATTGGGAGGGTAAAAGCCTTATCCTGGTGTGAGGGAATGCAGCCTGAAGACTATATGTTAAGGTAGGGTAGACCAGGCCCTAAGGCTTGGTCAGCAGCTGGTCTAGGATTGAAGCTCTGACAGGCGGACAGTTAGAGCATTGCTTTGTTGATGTGGTAGCTTCTGTAGCTGGTCTTGTTCCAGATGTATAGGTGTTACCTTTCCTCTGGAGTAAACTAGACAGGCCGAGAGAGGGATCATGCTGCATGGGCAACACATGGTCTCTAAATTGAGCTCACTCTGTGTGCTATGGAGATGTTATGCCTATTTTTGAAGCACAATGTAACAAACCATTGTCTGTTAAGATGGCCAGGTACCAGTACAGTACTTCAGTTATTCAGGCAATACACATTATATGTTGATCAGTTTCTGTTCTTCAGACAGATAAATTGTTATATATGTGATGAATATTGTTCGAGTCCATTCATAGTATCATCATCATCAAGTGCCTTGCCTAACTGTCTGAACAATCATATTTCTTCATATCTTGCGGCCTTCAACAGTATGTATCAATTCATGTGTTGGCAGGCTTCCATGATATGGCACAAGGCTGTCAAGAACCTTCTCTTTCTGTTTTCCTCTTTCTCTTTTTCCACAAATTTTTCAAGTTCTCACATGTTCCAGTTTTTCTCTTCTCATAATGTGGCAAAAAATGTTGACTGCCTCGTTCTTGATGTTTGTCTAAGTTGTCTTTGTGTCTTGGCCTCTGTCTTGATGTTTGTCTAAGTTGTCTTTGTGTCTTGGCCTCTGTCTTGATGTTTGTCTAAGTTGCCTTTGTGTCTTGGCCTCTTTCTTGATGTTTGTCTAAGTTGTTTTGTGTCTTGGCCTCTTTCTTGATGTTTGTCTAAGTTGTCTTTGTGTCTTGGCCTCTTTCTTGATGTTTGTCTAAGCTGTCTTTGTGTCTTGGCCTCTTTCTTGATGTTTGTCTAAGTTGTTTTGTGTCTTGGCCTCTTTCTTGATGTTTGTCTAAGTTGTTTTGTGTCTTGGCCTCTTTCTTGATGTTTGTCTAAGCTGTCTTTGTGTCTTGGCCTCTTTCTTGATGTTTGTCTAAGTTGTTTTGTGTCTTGGCCTCTTTCTTGATGTTTGTCTAAGTTGTTTTGTGTCTTGGCCTCTTTCTTGATGTTTGTCTAAGCTGTCTTTGTGTCTTGGCCTCTTTCTTGATGTTTGTCTAAGTTGTCTTTGTGTCTTGGCCTCTGTCTTGATGTTTGTCTAAGTTGCCTTTGTATCTTGGCTTCTTTCTTGATGTTTGTCTAAGTTGTTTTTGTGTCTTGGCCTCTTTCTTGATGTTTGTCTAATTTGCCTATGTGTCTTGGCCTCTTTCTTGATGTTTGTCTAAGTTGCCTTTATGTCTTGGTCTCTTTCTTGATGTTTGTCTAAGTTGCCTTTGTGTCTTGGCCACTTTCTTGATGTTTGTCTAAGTTGCCTTTGTGTCTTGGCCTCTTTCTTGATGTTTGTCTAAGTTGCCTTTGTGTCTTGACCTCTTTCTTGATGTTTGTCTAAGTTGCCTTTGTGTCTTGGCCTCTTTCCTGATGTTTGTCTAAGTTGCCTTTGTGTCTTGGCCTCTTTCTTGATGTTTGTCTAAGTTGCCTTTGTGTCTTGGCCTCTTTCTTGATGTTTGTCTAAGTTGCCTTTGTGTCTTGGCCTCTTTCTTGATGTTTGTCTAAGGTGCCTTTGTGTCTTTGCCTCTTTCTTGATGTTTGTCTAAGTTGTCTTTGTGTCTTGGCCTCTTTCTTGATGTTTGTCTAAGTTGTCTTTGTGTCTTGGCCTCTTTCGAAATACTTTGGTTTTTCATTTTGGCTGTGTAAGTTAAGTTTTGTGCTAAGTTTAATTTCTTTTAATTTCACACATCTCCCAGTGTTATAAAAGCTCTAATGGCCTTCAGCATTCTTATTCTACCTGTGTAGACTATGACCTCCAGCATGAGAATGGAGGTGGAGGCAGTAACAGCGGCATTCCGGTGGCTAGAGGAGACTACTGCAACACACGTTGTATTCATTACGGATTCAAAGAATATGCTTAGCAAGGTGGAGAAAGGAATGTTTCGTGTGGAATGGCGCTCGTCGCTTCAGAGGTCACAGATCGTGAGGATTGTATGGATTATTTTGCCCTGGTACAGGGGAATGAACAGGCTGATAGGCTAGCAGGGAATGCACCTCTTCATGGTATTTTGCCTATGGACAAGGGGGAGGTGGTCGTGCGCTTGTGGGACCAGGTGGAGAAGGCGGAGGAACAGATTGAGAACCCATATGTGGAAAGAATGGGATTGCGGGGGATTGGCAGGGGTTCTGGAAGAATCTCAAAACTGAGAGGGAAGACCAGGAGAACTTTTAATCAGATAGCGGTGGGAATGATTAGTAGTATGGCTCTTCGCTGGCTGTTGAACGAGGGGACTGAGCAAGTATGGGGATGTCCTGAGTGCAGTGATGTCGGTTCTTAACTCAACTCAACTCAACCATTCTACCTGTATCTGTTCCACAGTCTCTGTCCACATGGCTGCCTAAATTGGAGTCTGAATCTCTTAAAGTGAGGTTTTACCAAGGGAGATTAGGTTATCATGAACTTTTAAAAATTTTCACTCTTACTACTGGCCGGCTCTATGGGGAAAGGGTTACGAATGCAGTTCGTAATACCACATACCTGCGTTTGAAACACAGCTGTGGGCGATTTGGCAGCAGACATCCTTTGTTGGGTTTTTTTATAAAATGGTATGGGTGCCAGTTGTTTAGAAAGCAATGGCAAACTACTGAACGTAAACTTCCCAAGAGATCACATACAGCCAAAATATGCTGGGGTTGACTGCAACATCCTGTAAAGATATGCAAGTAACTTTAACTACTGGCACATTGCTGTCTTAACGGACGATAGTTTGTTATTGTTTTTCAAAAGAGCATAATAATCTCTCCATAGCACAAAGCCTAGGCTGAATGTAGAGACCGTGCGTTGCCAGAGGAAAGGTAATACCAAATCATCTGGAACAAGACCAGCTGTAGAAGCTGCTGGATCAGGAAAGTAATCCTCTAACTGTCCACCTATTGGAGCTTCGATCCTAGACCAGTTGCCAACCAAGGCTTAGGACCTTGACATTTAGTCTTTAGGTTGGATTCCCTCGCACCAGGATATAGTTTGTACACTCCCAGTTGTGCTGATATTTCACTACATTAAATTATATTAAATGATTCTATTGTTTTGAGATAGGCTATCATTTACTTTTTAGATATTACACTACATTAAATGATACTCACTGATTGTTTATCTACGTTGTGTTTTGTTCATCAAGGAGGCTACAGCCAAATTTCCAGACCTGGAGTCACAGAGTAGAAGCTTAAAGAGGAAGAACCTGCAAAAACGGCGCTCCTGGATTGACAATGTTAGTGTTATTGTTGCCATGGATGTACTCAATTTACCTGTTTCCTGTCAGTTATCATGTTCCACTTTTATTGAAATCTTTACATCATTGATTGCGCTGTTTTGTCATGCTTATCGTTCAGTATTCTATGTGAAAGTCACATGCACAATAGATAAATGGTGTTAAAAGGATGAGTGGTTGGAAGGGCCATATGTAAGATGAGCCTGCATGGGCCGAATTTATGACCCTTTGAAAATAAAGTTTGGTCGTTCTCTATTATCTGTCTAATGATGAGGATATGAGAGAGAGAGAGAAAGAGAGAGAGAGAGAGAGAGAGAGAGAGAGAGATTGTATGTATGAGTGAATGTTTGTTAGTGTGTGATTGTGAGTGGGTATCGTGTATGCGAGGGAATGTGTATTTGTGTGTTACATGTAATTTACATCCCCAAGTCAAGAATAAGAAGCCAATATTTTAGTCTAGGAGTTGAACCCACTACCTTGGCATCAACACATCAGATGTTTAAGAACAAGCAACCTTACCCATTCGGCCATGCTAATCTCCATTATTCTTGTAATATGAATATACTATTTGGGTTTGTGTTTGACTATTGTACAAATCTGTGTATGACCCTACACACTATTTGCTGATGTAGCACACAAGAGTTGCCTGTTGTGATGTAGTACACGAGAGTTGCCTGTTGTAATACCTCACATTGTTCAGGGTTCTTTATTGGCATTATTGTGATTGTCTTTTTGTTGATTTCTCCAGGGTATTGTGCAGGGTACAGTCCCATATTTGGGCACATTCCTCACGGACTTGACAATGATTGACACTGCCTTTCCTGACACAACAGAAGACGGACTCATCAACTTTGAGAAGCGGAGAAAAGAGTTTGAGGTCCTGGCACAGCTGCGGTTGCTGCAGTCCGCGGCGTCCATCTACACGATGAATGAAGATGACTGCTTCTGGCGTTGGTTTAATTCTATCCGCGTGTATTCAGACCTCGAGAGGTGGGCAGATTCTGTTAATCTTTCTAATTTTTCCATCACCATTATTATTGTCATCATGAGGCAGTAAAATCATAACCATCATTATTGTCACTATGAGGTGGTGAAGTTGAGTTGAGTCAAGAACCGACATCACAGTACTTAGTATATTCCTATATGTGCTCCGTTCGCATCTGCAACAACCAGCGAAGAGTCCAAAACTAACGGTATCAGTAGCAGTCTGATTATGTGTCCGTCTGGCCTTACCTCTGAGTCCTGAGTGTCGGCCAGGTCCCCTGGTTACTCTTTGTTGCACCATTCTCTCCAAGCTGTGATGATCTAATTGTTTGTTTGCACTATGTGTTATTTGTCCATCAAGAATGATGATGACCATTCATTTCATTCAGTGAGGTTGAAAGTATGGAGCCATGAGTTCTAAGATGGCTGATAAGGCCTATTTTGGCTCGAAATGTTCTTTGACAATCCAGGAGGAGGATCTCCTGAAGTGGTTTTTCTGTCCAGACTTTTCTTCACAGCTCTTGCAGTCCTGGTTGCTTCACAAGTGACTGCACCCTTGGGTAATGATGTACGCCACGAAATTCGGTCTTTGGCAGCAGTCTCCCGAGTGCCATTATAAATTCCAAAAGCTTTTAGTGAGATCTTGAGAGTATCTTTAAAGTGTTTCCTCTGGCCACCTTGGGAGTGTTTACCACAATGCAGCTCGCCATAAAAAATTCGTTTAGGGAGCCTGTGATCTGGCATACAACTCAAGTGACCAGCCCAGCGAATCTGATTCTTCATTAGTACAGTGTGGATACTGGGCATGGACGATCTTTCTAGGACTTCAGGGTGTGGGATCTTGTCTTGCCATTTGATCTTCAGTAACTTCCTAAGGCAGACTGTGTGGAAGTGGTTTAATTTCCTAGAGTGTCACTAATAAACAGTCCACGTTTCACAAGCATATAGCAGTGTGGATAATACAACTGCTTTGTAGACTTTTAGCTTTGTTTGCAGGCTTATTCCATTTCTGTCCCACACATTCTTGTACAGTCTGCCACCATACCAGCATATCCTGGGGGGAAAATCTAACAGATACTTTATAATTTTGATTGTTGAATGGAAGTCCGCCATCTACCCGAAGCATGCCTGTCTACACATTTCTCATCATACTGATGCATATGTTGGGGGAAGATCTGAACACCTATGGACTTGTCCAGATTGCAAG
Source organism: Cepaea hortensis (assembly GCA_963921405.1). Lineage (NCBI taxonomy): Eukaryota > Metazoa > Mollusca > Gastropoda > Stylommatophora > Helicidae > Cepaea > Cepaea hortensis. The sequence goes on along the minus strand of OY992884.1, from coordinate 111,273,223 downwards.
GATGATATCCCAACAGATAACAGATCTCCACAGTCACACTTGTGTAATTTTCTTTGCTGTTTTGGTTCTATTTTCAGCCATGAACTGTCATGTTCTATAGAACCTCCATCAGAAAGCTCCGCTAAAATCAAAAAGAAATCTGCCAGGTAAGACGGCTTTGTTTTACATTCGTTGGTGTGACCTTTTTGTCTGCTGAGACATTATGTGTATACATGTCTTGTGTGCTATGCACGCATAGCTTGCCATGTTTCACTGTTAAACTCACATAGCCTGGGACCCGGGGACAGGTGGTAGCACAGAGTGGAGACACACCATAGGATGTTTTCTCAGATTTGGTTAGAAGCTGCTTCTGATACTAGCAGAAGAAATAATAATGCACAGAAAGAAACATCAAACTGCACAGCAAAGTTGTTTTAGGCTTTCACTGTTTGTGTTGTAGAGAATGCACCATATGTGATCAGATATTGTCCGTGTGTATCAAACAGCGCAGGCAGTGTTAATCTGTTCTGTTTGGTCTGAAGAAACTACAGAAATCTGGTTAGATTGTTTAAGTACGTGCTGTATGTTTGAAATTAATACTCATGATCATATACCAGGTGTCTTTGTAGAATATTGTTCTCATTATTGCAGGCGGAAAAGATAATTTATTCATTTTCAGGTCTCTTGCCTGATGTAGTTTCATTCCCAAGGTTGCTTCAATGTCCTGTTTCCACCTTCGTGCTGGTCAATCCAAGCCAATTATTCTAGGAACCATAGCTACCATCACTGTTCTTTCCCTGGGTTCAATCACCTGTGAGGGCCAAGATTTTTTCACGTGGACGTCTGGTAACAAAATTTCCCCTGGTCTCTGGGTAGTGAGATTGGACGCACGTTGTGTAGTGTTGCGCGCTTAAAAAATCCCTTGGCAGTTGGAAATCGAAAAAGAGTAGCCTAACGGCGCTGCCCGGGCAAAATTTTGAGTTGAAAATCTACCCAAAGTATTTCAGGATCCTCGCTGGTGCTACAGAGTTCATGTACTGAGCTAAGTTTCTCTGGACTTAGGCTTGAGGTATGAGTAGAACAGAGCACTTACGGGTTACACCCATGTGCCATGATGTTTATCCGTCAACTAAGCTAAACTAAACTAATCTAAACTAGACTGTTCTTTCCAAGGCACTGTGATGTTTATTTTTGTTTGTTTGTTTGTTTTTTGGTGTTGCTCACTTTGAACTCAAGCGTAGTCCATACACACACTTCTAGTAGTGCTGGACTGAATTTTGCATGTGGATTAGCTTTCCCTATTAACAAAGTCTGTCGCCACCAGGTGAACCCACTCCAACTTCAGAGGTACTTGTAAATAACGTCCCCAAGTCAAGGACGATAGGTCAACATTTTAGTCCAACTGTCCGGTGTAGGGGCTGAATCCCTAACCTCGGCATCAGCGCAACGGATGTTTAAGAACATGCGTTCTTATCCATTCGGCCAAGCTGACCTACACTGTGATGTTTGATAGGGCCAACATATGAGGGGAAGTCAATAAGTAAGTCACAAATGGCTGTAGAAAAATAACTAAATATGATAATTTGAAACCAGTTTATTGTTATACATACATTGTCCCTTTATTTCTCAACATAATTTCCACCAACATTGATGCACTTATCCCATTGTTTTATCAGTCCTCCCAAACCGGCTACATAGAACTGCATGCTTTGTTTTCATTTACCTGCCATCCCACAGAACTGTGTGACTTATTTATTGACTCGTCCTCGTATTTCACCTGTCTAAATATGATGCTATTTATGAGCTAGTGTATTTCCATCTTCAGATCTTGTAGAAAGTCAGTACCTTTTCTTCTCCTTGGTCCACAATATTCTAATAATTTTTCTGTAACCATTAAGTTTAAAAGCTCTTCTTGATTGTTTTCTTTAGTGATTACAAAATGGTCCACAACTCGTGTCCGCATGTTGTCACAGGAAAGACTCATAAAATGTCTCTTTTTTTCTTTTCTGATGTGTGTTACGGTCTCTTAATACTGTCACCTGTTGATAGTAAGACTCATAGATATAAGACTAATAGATACGAGACTAATAGATACAAGACTCATAGATACGAGAGAGCCTTCCCAGAAATGGAGCATCTGTAATGGCCTAACAACGATTGATACCAATATTTTTTCTGTTTCTGTTTTAATTTTTAATTTGATCTCATTATTTCATCTTGTTCCTCTTGTACCTTGCAGTGTCGAGGTGAAGCATAAACAGTGGTAGAGTGCCTGTTTATGGGCATCATTTATCAAGATCCCTATTGACTCTGTTATTTTCTCTGTCCATCGTTTACATGTCGGCCTTGTCTTCTGATTTCATTTGGTCTGTACATCATTGCTTAATTTTCATTAACTTTTCTAATTTCATGTTATTTTCCCTTGATCTAGTTGTGTAGTTCTTGATGAAGATTACTACATCAAAACGTTGATTCATTGTGTTGCGGTGTAACTTATTTTATACATTCTTTACTTTAGTTAATATCATTTACTTTAGTTTACATTCTTTACTTTGGTTTATATACTTTAGATTATATACTTTACTTTAGTTTACATTCTTTACTTTGGTTTATAAACTTTAGTTTATATACTTTATATTCTTTACTTTAGTTTACATTCTTTACTTTCATTTTTTTAAACTTTATATACTTTAGTTTACATTCTTTTTTTTTTTTTTAAAGTTTATATACTTTATTTGAGATTTTTTTAGATTATACACTTTAGTTTAAATTCTTTACTTTAGTTTACATTTTTTTTTTTTTAGTTTATATACTTTATTTGAGATTTATTTAGATTATACACTTTACTTTAGTTTACATTCTTTACTTTAGTTTACATTTTTTTAAATTTATATACTTTACTTTAGTTTATGTACTTTAGTTTACATTCTTTACGTTAGTTGTTTTCTTTTTTTTTTTAAACTTTATATACTATACTTTAGTTTGCATACATTACTTTAGTAAAAGTGTTCCAGAATGTTGTTGATTTTCTATGCTTTACTATAGTTTAGTT
>OY992884.1:111205192-111265192 GCA_963921405.1 Cepaea hortensis | reverse complement strand
CCATGTAAGATTGGCGTTAATATTTCTATGTTTTTGTTTCTTTTTGTTGTTCTCCATGTATCTGACGTATACGGTAGTACCAATGCAACATTGACGTTAACATTTCTATATTTGCGTTTCTTTCAGTTGTTCTCCATTTTTCTGACATTGGCGGTAACAATTCTATGTTTGTGTACTTATCTGATGTCCTTTTATCTTCCAACACCAATCTGCATGTTCACCAGTATCAGTGGACCGCCGCTGAGAAGAAGAGTATCCGCAGGAAAATTATACGCTTGTTTTGCATGCAGGTCTCGATTTTCAGAGCCCAATATTGCCTCCGACAAGGAGGGGATTCGATCCACTTTCGCCCAGAAGCCAGGGTAAGTTGTCAGTGATCTGCTTCGCATAGCCTGCTCATCGAACTACGTGTAGACTATCTTATGGTATCGTATTAATCCTTAGAATTTGTAGACTATCTTATGGCATCGTATTAATCTTTAGAATTTGTAATCGCCTGTAGAATTCTTTCTCAGTAATTTTGTATAGTGTATTTTCTACGTGAGAGATATAATAAGGATGAGTTTTAGAAGAAAGTGTCAATAAAATCAAAATTACTATCTTATGGTATCATATTAATCCTTAGAATTTGTAATCGCCTGTAAATTTCTTTCTCAATAATTTTGTGGAGTGTATTTTCTACTCGGGAGATATACGAAGGGGTTTCAAATGAAAACTTTAAAAGTGTTATAGAAATTACAGTTAACTTGCCATTGTCTTGTAGCCTGTCAATATTGTTGTTAAGGATATCAAGAGTGTTAAGCACGTGACATCAAGGTACAGACAAACATGGTGACATCTTAAAGGCAGTTTAAAGATGGCCACCCCACTTTTGACATGCATCAAAGAGGAGCAGTTTTCTGTTATCTATTTGGTTTTATCAATGAAGGGGTGAAACCTGTAGAAATTCATCGGCGAATGAAGATTCAGTATGGCGATGCATGCCTATCAGTCCAGCAAGTGTATGAGTGGAGTAGGGAGTTTCAAAGCGACGTGACTTCTATCAGACACACCGAGTAGTGACCCAAACATACACACGTGACCAAGGGAATTTATTTCTACAGGAATCCAAACACTTATCAGCGCTGGAGGAGTTGCATTGAACACAGTGTTGACTACATAAAAAAATTATACATTTGTTCTATACTTTTTCAGAATATATTCACCAAAAAAATCAAAAACAAAAACTTTAAGATTTTCATTTGAAGCACCCCTCATAATAAGGATGAGTTTTGGAAGAAAGTGTCAGTAAAAACAAAATTAGTCAAGGAGCTTGTAAAAACAAAATTAGTTAAGGACCTTGTAAAAAAAAATTAGTCAAGGAACTTGTAAAAACAAAATTAGTCAAGGAACTTGTAAAAACAAAATTAGTCAAGGAACTTGTAAAAACAAAATTAGTCAAGGAACTTGTAAAAACAAAATTAGTCAAGGAACTTGTAAAAACAAAATTAGTCAAGGAACTTGTAAAAACAAAATTAGTCAAGGAACTTGTAAAAACAAAATTAGTCAAGGAACTTGTAAAAACAAAATTAGTCAAGGAACTTGTTAGATATCATAAGCCACATTGGTCATCTGTTTAGTTTAGTTGTCGATGGATCAACATCACGGCACACGGGTGCAACCCATAAGTGCTCCATTCTCCTCCTAACTCAAACCTGAGTCTGGAGAAACTCAGCTCAGTGCACGAACTCTGTAGCACCGGCAAGGATCCTGAAATACTTTGGGTAGATTTGTAACTCAAAATTCTGCCCGGGCAGTGCCGTTGGGCTACTCTTTTTCGATTTCCAACTGCCAAGGGATTTTTTACGTGCGCAATAATACACACGGGCGTCTGATCTCACTACCCAGAGACCTGGGGAAATTTTATTACTAGAAGTCCGTGAGAAAAAATCCCGGTCATCACCAGGGGTTGAACCTGGGACCTCCAGCACTCTGGGACCTCCAGCACTCGAGGCGGACACCATACCTCAAGACCACGCAGCCCCCCTAGTGGTCATCTGTTGATAGGCCCATATTTTCATAAATCAGTCAGCACTCACTGGAGATGTAGAAGTGGTCAGTACCACTTGGCTGCCTTCACTTCCCAAGATATTTCTGTGACCTCCTTTAGGTTGCGTTGACCAAGGAACCCAGGTCTGTTTTAAACATTGGAATTTCACCCCCATGTGGATTAAACCCTGGATCTCTGGTATGACAGGTGAGTGACTAGTCACCACGCCACCACATCTCCCATGGAGACAGTGTAGGTAGGATTATTAATCGATCACTCACACAGTAGGGTTAATAATCAGTTACAAAATAGGGTTAGCAATCAGCCACACAGTAGGGTTAATAATCAGTCACTTAATTAAGGTTATTAATCTATCACTAGGTATAGTTAATAATCAGTCATAAAGTAAGGTTAAATGTCAGTCATAAAGTAGGGTTAACAATCAGTCACTAAGTAGGGTTAATAGTCAATCATAAAGTAGGATTAATAGTCTGTCACAAAGTAGGGTTAGTAATCAGTCACTAAGTAGGGCTAATAGTCAGTCACTAAGAAGGGTTAATACTCAGTCACAATGTAGGGTTAATAATCAGTCACTAAGAAGGGTTAATAATCAGTCACAAAGTAGGGTTAATAATCAGTCATAAAGTAGGGTTAATAATCAATCACTAAGTAGGGTTAAAATCAGTCACTAAGTAGGGTTAATAATCAACCCATGGGTAGGGTTAATAATCAATCACTAAGTGCAGTAAAAAGTCAATCACCATCACATTTTGGAAATCTGTGTATTTGGGGGATTAAGTAATAAATTTACAACTGAATCATTATAGCTCCTTTGGCTATTCTAGTAAGCCGAATCCCAGTTAACTTAAACATTGTGCTGTAAGTAGATTTGAAGTTATCTGAGGTATCTTATTGTGTATTAAGTAGATATGAAGATAACTGAGATATCTTATCATGCTGTAAGTAGATATGAATGAAGTTAACTTGCATATCTCATTGTGCTGTAAGTAGATTTTAAGTTAACTGAGGTATCTCATTGTTTATTACGTAAATATGAAGGTAAGCGGTAAATGATTTATAGGTTACTGGATATCTCATATTTTGCACAGAGTAGACTTGAAGTTAACGAGCATATCAGCTAGTTAATAGGTTTGAAGTTAACGAGTAGATCATTTAGCTAAAAGGTTTGAAGTTAACAAGTATATCATGTAGCTAATAGGTGTGAAGTTAACAAGTATATCATGCAGCTGATAGGTTTGAAGTTAATGAATATATCATGTAGCTAATAGGTTTGAAGTTAACAAGTATATCATGTAGCTAATAGGTGTGAAGTTAACAAGTATATCATGTAGCTAATAGGTTTGAAGTTAATGAATATATCATGTAGCTAATAGGTTTGAAGTTAACAAGTATATCATGTAGCTAATAGGTGTGAAGTTAACAAGTATATCATGCAGCTGATAGGTTTGAAGTTAATGAATATATCATGTAGCTAATAGGTTTGAAGTTAACAAGTATATCATGTAGCTAATAGGTGTGAAGTTAACAAGTATATCATGTAGCTAATAGGTTTGAAGTTAATGAGTTTATTATTTAGCTAATAGGTTTGAAGTTAACAAGTATATCATGTAGCTAATAGGTTTGAAGTTAACAAGTATATCATGTAGCTAATAGGTTTGAAGTTAATGAATATATCATGTAGCTAATAGGTGTGAAGTTAACAAGTATATCATGTAGCTAATAGGTGTGAAGTTAACAAGTATATCATGTAGCTAATAGGTTTGAAGTTAACAAGTATATCATGTAGCTAATAGGTGTGAAGTTAACAAGTATATCATGTAGCTAATAGGTGTGAAGTTAACAAGTATATAATGTAGCTAATAGGTTTGAAGTTAACAAGTATATCATGTAGCTAATAGGTTTGAAGTTAAGTATATCATGTAGCTAATAGGTTTGAAGTTAACAAGTATATCATGTAGCTAATAGGTTTGAAGTTTAGTATATCATGTAGCTAATAGGTGTGAAGTTAAGTATATCATGTAGCTAATAGGTGTGAAGTTAACAAGTATATCATGTAGCTAATAGGTGTGAAGTTAACAAGTATATCATGTAGCTAATAGGTTTGAAGTTAACAAGTATATCATGTAGCTAATAGGTGTGAAGTTAACAAGTATATCATGTAGTTAATAGGTTTGAAGTTAACAAGTATATCATGTAGCTAATAGGTGTGAAGTTAACACGTATATCATGTAGCTAATAGGTGTGAAGTTAACAAGTATATCATGTAGCTAATAGCTTTGAAGTTAACAAGTATATCATGTAGCTAATAGGTTTGAAGTTAACAAGTATATCATGTAGCTAATAGGTTTGAAGTTAAGTATATCATGTAGCTAATAGGTGTGAAGTTAAGTATATCATGTAGCTAATAGGTTTGAAGTTAACAAGTATATCATGTAGCTAATAGGTTTGAAGTTAACAAGTATATCATGTAGCTAATAGGTTTGAAGTTAACAAGTATATCATGTAGCTAATAGGTTTGAAGTTAACAAGTATATCATGTAGCTAATATGTTTGAAGTTAACAAGTATATCATGTAGCTAATAGGTTTGAAGTTAACAAGTATATCATGTAGCTAATAGGCGTGAAGTTAACAAGTATATCATGTAGCTAATAGGTGTGAAGTTAACAAGTATATCATGTAGCTAATAGGTGTGAAGTTAACAAGTATATCATGTAGCTAATAGGTGTGAAGTTAACAAGTATATCATGTAGCTAATAGGTGTGAAGTTAACAAGTATATCATGTAGCTAATAGGTGTGAAGTTAACAAGTATATCATGTAGCTAATAGGTGTGAAGTTAACAAGTATATCATGTAGCTAATAGCTTTGAAGTTAACAAGTATATCATGTAGCTAATAGCTTTGAAATTAACAAGTATATCATGTAGCTAATAGGTTTGAAGTTAACAAGTATATCATGTAGCTAATAGGTGTGAAGTTAACAAGTATATCATGTAGCTAATAGGTGTGAAGTTAACAAGTATATCATGTAGCTAATAGCTTTGAAGTTAACAAGTATATCATGTAGCTAATAGGTTTGAAGTTAACAAGTATATCATGTAGCTAATAGGTTTGAAGTTAACAAGTATATCATGTAGCTAATAGGTGTGAAGATAACGAATGTACCTTGTATAGAGCAGATATGAAGTTAACAAGTGTATCAATTAGTTGACAATAATCATTTATTGCGACTTGTCAGTGGACGACAATGGCGGAAATGTGGTGATATAGAATTGTTCATATACCAAGTGAGTAAGGAGTATATAACAAATATTTGTCTATAATTCTCGTGATGATACTTGTTTCTGGAGGCTGAAGTTTGAAGTTTAGTTAAATATGTAAGTTAGTTGCATGGACTTTACAGGGCATTGCAATCAACCCCATCATATATTGGCTTTTTGTGATTTAATAGGCAATATTATATTAAGTAATTTGCCATTGAAGTACTCCAACTCTGGGCTTCGACCCAACCCCCTCGAGTGAGTACCAGATAATTCTCAGAATTTTCGTGGAATTTTTTGTCAAGGGAATATGGTGAGGAAGGGAGGTGGTCACCCTAACTTTATTATGCCATGACTTAGAATGTGTGAACACCTAGCACCTTACCCCTCCCTCCAATGGCAGTTTCTGTTCTGGGATAAAAGAAGTCACGGCTGCCTCAGGACATAACAATAGGTCATAAAAACAATCAAGTATGTGTAACTTCTGTGAAACATAGGCACTGTGTACATACCTCACAACGAACTCCAGTACGACAAACGTAAAACACTGGGGGAAAAATAAATAAAATAATAAAATAAAGGTAAGTTACATCACGACACAACAAATCGATGTTCCAGTTATATGAATCTTATTGAGGAACAACAGAAACACATCTAAAGAAAAACATTAATGAGAAAATATAACATTATGTTAATATTATAACGAATGTCATGAATTCTTGGGAATGACAGAGTAACTAACAATGATTGCCTGAAAGAGGCTAATGAAACTAGAACACTATATACAACAATAAGAAAGAGACAAACAGCTTTCTTTGGTCATGTGATGAGAACAGAGGCATTGGAGAATATTCTGACAACTGGAAGGATTGTTGGGAACAGAGGCAGAGGCTGACCAAGATAAATGATGCTGGATGGATTGAGACGGTGGCATGGAGGAATATCAGCAACAGAGTTGATCCAGAAAACCAAGGACCGAGATCTGTGGAGAGAAATACAAGATTATTCACGCACAAGATTACTTATCTGAATCAGCAAAAAAGGCACAGGTACTGGTTAGCACTCGTAGAAATAGAAGCAAGATGTAGACATAAAAGGACACACTAGATAACATACACATTTAAAGCTATAGTTTCAGCACAAGAATTCTAACCTGCTGCTTCCAGTTAAAGACATCACCTTACATTTGTAAAATGAAATCAGAAAAGATTCCACATAGATTATAAATTTGTTTATAATGTTGTTAAGATATTTTGCTATAACCATTTTATTTTGAATCCAATGCATGCATTTTGCATGATCTATTTTCTGGTATTAATTGCACCAATGTATTAGGGAGATATGTGAACATTTGATTTAGCAGCTGTGAATGCTTGCCATTAATTTGTTTATTGCTTGCCTTGTTTGATTTTGCTTCTCTCGTTAAGTTGCTTGAAGATCGGTGTGCAGTTTATTTTGGTTCTAATTGAATGGTTCATTATATTCATTTGACCAGTGACATGATCAAGTTTTTAATTTTGCGCTTGTTCTTTGAACTCGAGTGTAGTCCATGCACTATTTCTAGTGCACAGGACTGAATTTTGCATATGGATTAGCTTTCCTCATTACTAGTGTCCCTCGCCATTAGGCGAACCCACTCTCATTTCAGAGGTGCTTGTAATTTACGACCCCAAGTCAAGGATGAGAAGTCAACATTTTAGTCCGACTGACCGGTGGCTTAGCATTAGCACACCGGATGTTTAAGAATTAGCGTTCTTATCTATTCAGCCATGCTGACATCATGATCAAGTTTTCATGTCTGTTCCGTGTAAATAAAAACAACAAAGGTCGTACTTTCATTCTAAACATTTGTTGAGACGTGGGAGAATGGTGGCTGGATGATTGCCCACCTGTCTGGTGACCGCGGGTTCGTATCTGCAACAAGGCCACCATTTAATGCCGGCTCTGTATTGAAGGGTTATGGACACAATTCGTAATCCCGCATACCACATTCAAAACACAGTTGCAGGTGATTCGGCAGCAGACAGCCTTGCTTTGGTTTTCATAAAATGGTATGTTTGCATATCCTTTACTGGACATCGCTGTCAACATCAACATTTTTCAGCTGATTGTTGATTTCTTGGCAAGATTACGCTCATTAGTTTGCCATTGCTTTCTGAGCGGCCGGCTCATATACCCAGTAAGTTATCGACATGATTCGAACCACTGCTGATTCTCACCGTTGTCACGTTACTTACGAGAAAATGGTATGCGTACCGGTTATTTAGAAAGCATTGGCAAACCACTGAACATAAACTTGCTAAGAAATCACACAATGAAAAATGCTGAGGGTTGACTGTGATGTCCTGTAAAGGATATGCAACTAACTATTTTAACTGTTTCAAATTGACCACGGTTGCCTGGTAGACCCGAGCTAGAATGAGTTCCTGGGAATGTCTGGGGAAGCAAAGGCCGCAGACTCGAGACTGACACGTCACCCACTGCCTGGATGTTTGTCTTTAAAACTCTGGTCTAGCACCTGGTGGTGCTCCTTGAGGTGTGTAGCAGGGTCCTCTACTTATGTGCACACTGGTCCTCCAAGTTGTCGGTCCTTATCTGAGAATCTTGGATGTCTGGTTCACTGTACTAGTGACTTTATCAGTACACGCCTGCTAATGACTCCTTTTTTCTTATGTGAGTGCATCATGCACTATTGATGAACGAAAGGTGAGTCTATCAAAGATGAGTCTATATATACACGAGGATAGGGAGAAATATGCCATCCTTGCTGTTATTTTGTAAAAGTGCAGTCAGCATGCGAGTCAAGTCTATTCTGCACGAGTTAGTGTTGGATGCCGTGACTGGTATCAACTGTGGTGCCCAGAAACCCATATCAATACACTTCAACAGTTCTTACAACTGTGGCGTGGCGGACATGCAGGTCACGACGCTCAAATCGTGCGCATCTCACGAATGTGATCGTAAGACATTGGAAAACCCCCTCATCTTCCAGTTGGGTTCACTCTCCCCTCACGGCCTCAATGTCCAACAGTTTTATTTAACTTTCAACTTCCTCTTCCCCCTTTTCTATCCCCGCAGTTGTATAGCCCACTAAAATTACTGGTTAGCATATCCTTTATAGGATGTTGCAATCAACCCAAGCATTACTTTTGCCGTTAGTGATTTCTTGGCAAGTTTGCGTTCAGTGTCTTGTCATTGCTTTCCGAGTGACTGGCACACATGCAATCCTATGCTAACCAACACAGGGCGTATTGCATTCCAAGCGCCCGCTAGCTGTGTTCCTATTGGGTATGCGGAATTGCGAACTAAAACCTTCACCACAGAGCCGGCTATAGTTCACTGCTAATCCGCATTTCACCGTTCGCCCACATGGGCATCCCCCCACCCATCCCTCCCATCGGGGGACTTAGCCAATCCCTGTTACCCATTGACCCATTTTAAACCACACATCTGGTCCTTTCCACCCGCATCAAACGATTAGCACTTAAGACGCATTCAACCAAGACAGGATTAAGATAAGTTACCTCTGTATTTTCATGTAGTGTTTTTCGATTAGCTGTGTGCCTGTTTGTGTTGGTTTGTTCTGTGCTGACGAAGGTTTTGGCCGCAACGTCCATTTTTGTTTCTTGTGGTCATGTTCTAGTAAAGCTCACAATCTACTTATCATTGTTTTGGTGATTCATTCATGACTCTAACCCAGAATCACTTGGTTCACACACGAATGGATTAGCAATTATATAACATCTGATCCGTAATGATGCTTATGATAGTGGCTGGCTAGCTGGCTGGTTGCCTGGCTGGCTGGTTAGCTGATTTGTTGTGTCAAGGATGTGTGTGTCGGTGGGTGGGGGTGTGGCTGGGTGTGTGAAGGATGTGTGTGAGGGTGGGGGGATGTGTGTTTAGATGGGTGGTTGGGGTGTGTGTTTGTGTGGGTGGGTAGATAGGAGATGTTTTGATGAGTGGGTGAAAGATGTGTGGATAAGTACGTGTGTCTAGGGATTTGTGATGGGATGAGTGTATGGGTTGGGGATGTGTGTGTGTGGGTTGTGTGTGCATGGATGGGAGGTGTGTGTTTGTGAATGGGGGATGTGTTGGTGGGTGGGGATGTGTGTGAGGGATGTGTGTTTGGGTGGGGAGATTGTGCGTGGGTGGGGATGTGTGTGTATATGGGTAGGGGTGTGTGGTTAAGGGATGTGTGGCTTGGGATGGGTGGGTGGAGGATGTGTGGTTGGGTAGAGGATGTGTGGGTGGGTGATTGTATATGAGTAAGGGTGTTTGGTTAAGGGATGTTTGGTTGGGGGATGGGTGGGTAGAGGATATGTGAGTGTGTGTAGGTTAGGAGATGGTGGGGGATGTTTGTAGGGGTGGGCTCGGGATCTGTGAGTGGGCTGGGGGAGATGGGAGATTATGTGGGTGGGTGCGGAATTTGTGTGTGGGTAGGTGCGGAATATGTGAGTTGACGGGGAGATGTGTGTGTGCGTGGGGGATGTGTGGCTCAGGAATGTGTGTTTGTCTGTGTGGGTGGAGGAGAATATGTGGGTGAGTGATTGTTGGTTGGTAATGGGACGGGTAGAGGATATGTGAGTGGGTGATGGGATGTGTGTAGGTGGGTGGGGGAATGTATGTGTGCTTGGGGTGTGGGTGGATGGGATGTGTGGTGGGTGAGAGGTGTGTGTGGGTGGGGAGATGTGTAGGTGTAGAGATGTGATGAATTGGTGGGGGAATGTATGTGTTTGTGTGGGTTATGTGTGTGGTTGGGTGGGGGAGTTGGAGTGAATGGGGGATGTGTGGGTGGGTGGTGGATGTGTCTCATAACATAGTAATATGCATTGTTTATGTTTACAAAATTCATGTGACAATGTTTTTTCCTATGCACTGTTGATGAAAGAAAGATGAGTGATTGGAAGGGCCGAATGTAAGACGGGCCTGCGTGCCCAATTTGTTACTTTTGAAAATAAAGTCTGTTCTTTCGTTCGTTCGTTTGTCATTGAGGCTCATCTCAGCGTTTTGTTTCTGTGCATGCTGTGGCTGACCTGAATATGGTTTTTTGTCTGTGTTTGTTGGATCTTGCTGATTGAGTATTTTATTGTTTCAGTTGTGCTTCTGTTTGTGTTGATCTACGTGTATGACCAAGCATCTTTTCCAGGGTTTTCTATTGACTCCTTTAAAAAAATGTGGCTGGAAGCAGTTTCTTGCTATGAGTCTGTGATGTGATAGGACCTTCACATGTTGTAGGCCTGAGCGCATGTAGGGATAAGTGATCAGTCTTTCCCTTACTTGGCAAGATGATGAATGCACGCACCGGACCCTTGTCCCACTGTGCTAGTGACGTCAGTACAGGGAGGCCCCGGTTAAAGTTGGGGTACATTCTTGGAAAACGCGACTTTAAGTGAAACGACTTATAGTGAAACACTATTTCCCATAGAATTAAATTAAATACATTGTATTTATTATGCAATGTTTATTTTGATGGTTGTTGATATTTGTTGGCTAAATAGAGGTGGATTGGAGGGCGAGTGGTAGAGTTATTGGGATGTAGAGGCATTGAAACCACGACTCGCTCCTAAACTATAATCAGCACCTGCATGAATTGTCCTTACCATGGACTTTACCAACATCAACAGCCCGATCGCCAGCCTCAAAACAACGTAACACATCTAACTTCACCTCAAGAGTAACACTTTTCCTGGTTCACTTAAACCAGACACACTATCAACACTTACTGTGCGCTTTGAATTCATAATTATGGGTGATTACACGATACAATCCTGGAAAAACGCACTGTACAAAATGTAAAATGGCGACGTTAACGCAGCATAGCAACACAGGCGACAATGTTATAGCAGAACGTAGCGACGTAAAGTGATGTCCCATTGTGACAATGGCATTATGGTGAAACGACGTAAACCGAAGCGACGTATAGCGGGGGCCTCCCTTTACACGCCTGCTAATGACTCCTTTACTTTGTCCTGATTACTTTCTGCTGATAGCTATTCTTCTGAAAAGGAATACAGAGAGAGGGAGGGAGAGACACACACATACACACACTCGGTCACTCACTCAGCCACACACAGATACACACACAATAATCCCACCTTTATTTCCTACACACCTCGAGATATGTTGGGCTGAATCCATGGCAAAGGGGTTGTGGATGTAGTTCATAATCCTGCATACCGCGTTTGAAACGCAGCTGCTGGCAATTTGACAGCAGACAGCCTTGATTTGGTTTTTACGAAATGGTAGGGGTACCGGTCGTCCAGAAAGCAATGGCAAACTACTGAATGTTAACTTGCCAAGACATCACACAGTATAAAAATGCTGAGGTTGACTGCATCATACTGTAAAAGGATATGCAACTAACTGAGATGTGTTGGGTGCATAATGTTAGCCCCATAGTTTCACAGACCAGTTGGTACTCAGTGGCTGATGGGGTAAGAAATATGCTGGCTGTCTTTATTTCGCAGATCATTTCCTGGTACAAATGTTTATTCTGCATCCACCTGGGCCCACTTAAAAAAAAATCCACCTCGATGGGGACTCAAAATTCCTGGCCACTGAGCCGGCTGGCAAGCATGTGCTACTTTGGCACCCTGAATCCACTTATGTAAGACGGGCCTGCGCGCCCAATTTGTAACCCTGTTAACATAAAGTTGAATTGAATTGAATTATTACATTTTGTTTGCTTGCTCACTTTGAAATCAAGCGTAGTCCACACTCATGCTTCTACTTCTAGTGCACTGAACTGATTATTGCATGCGGATTAGCTTTCCCTATTACCAATGTCCCTCGCCATCAAGTGAACCCACTCTGGCTTCTGACTTGCTTGTAATTTATGTTCGCAAGTCAAGATCGAGAAGTCAACAATTTAGTCCAATTGACCAGTGTAGAGAGTTGAACCCAGTACCTGGGTATCAGTACACCAGATCTTTAAGAAAAGCGCTCTTATCCATTCAGCCATGCTGGCCTCCCTTTATTACATATAATTTTCTCATTGTTTATGTTGTCTTTCATGCCTTAAACTACTGAACGTAAACTTGCCAAGAGATTTTTTTTTTTTTTTTTTAAAATTCGGATATACTTTACAGGACATTGCTGTCAACAGCAGCATCTTTCAGCTGTCTGTTGATTTCTTGGCAAGATTACGCTCAGTAGTTTGCCATTGCTTTCTGAGCGGCCGGCTCAGTTATCCCGCAAGTCACCAGCGGGGGTCAAACCGCTTCCAGTTCTTGCCCGCTACAAGACTCTGCGTCATAAACGGGATTACGGAGAAAGTTGTGTAACCCCTCGGCCAGAGAGACCGGCTGCCAAGAGATCACAACAGCAAAATAAAATGTTGGTGTGGACTGCGGTGTCCTGTAAAGGATATGCAACAAATTAACTTAACTTTTTATGTCTTACTTTTCCATATTATAATTATTTGTTGGCATTCCACTGTTGTTAATGAGTGAATTGGTGTAACGGTCAGGGAGCTTTGCTGATAGTAGCACGAGTGTGGTCAGACGAAGGTTCGATGCCCCGCTCTCTATGAGAGGGAAACACTAGCAACCAATTCCTCCATTGACTTGGCCTAAAAAATTGGGATTGTCCTACCACTTCACATACCCACAATGATATAATTGTCCAAACATTTCACATACCCACACAGGTATAATTGCCAAATATTTCACAAATCCATACAGGTATAATTGTCCAAACATTTCACATACCCACACAGGTATAATTGTCCAAACATTTCACATACCCACACAGGTATAATTGTCCAAACATTTCACATACCCACACAGGTATAATTGTCCAAACATTTCACATACCCACACAGGTATAACTGTCCAAACATTTCACATACCCACACAGGTATAATTGTCCAAACATTTCACATACCCACACAGGTATAATTGTCCAAACATTTCACATACCCACACAGGTATAATTGTCCAAACATTTCACATACCCACACAGGTATAATTGTCCTAACATTTCACATACCCACACAGGTATAATTGTGCAAACATTTCATATACCCACACAGGTATAATTGTCCAAATATTTCACATATCCACACAGGCATAATTGTCCTAACATTTCACACACCCACACTGGTATAATTGTCCTAACATTTCACATAGCCACACTGGTATAATTGTCCTACCACTTCACATACCAACACCAGTATAATTGTCCTAACAATTCACATACCCACACAGGTATAATTGTCCTAACATTTCACATACCCACACAGGTATAATTGTCCTAACATTTCACATACCCACACAGGTATAATTGTCCTAACACTTCACATACCCACACAGGTATAATTGTCCTAACTCTTCACATACCCACACAAGTTATACCACAGGACTTGTTTGTTCATTCCACTTGTCACCGCAGGTTCGGTTTCCTGGCGTTGTTTAAGATAGTTGGATTTTGTGTGGGATAATCTTACGCTGTTGGGTTCGTGTGGCGTGGTGAGGGGGCAGACCGGGGAGAGTGGCGCCCTGGTGTACACTGATACTTTCTGTCCACTGTTGATCTTTGTCCACTGTTGCTGTATGTCCACTGTTGATCTTTGTCCACTGTTCCTCTTTGTCCACTGTTTATCTTTGTCCAATGTTGCTCTGTGTCCACTGTTGATCTTTGTCCACTGTTCCTCTTTGTCCACTGTTGATCTTTGTCCACTGCTTCTGTATGTCCATTGTTGCTGTATGTCCACTGTTGATCTTTGTCCACTGTTTCTGTATGTCCACTGTTGCTCTTTGTCCACTGTTGTTCTTTGTCCACTGTTGCTCCATGTTCACTGTTGCTCTTTGTCCACTGATATTCTGTGTCCACTGACATAATAACCAATGAAAGATTACTGCTCATGTTAGACAGCACAGTGTTGCTGAATTTTCTGTGATGTTGTATAACTCTGAGGATAAGCATATAAGTTCTCAGTCTCCATCCATAATTGTTGGATCGGAAGTTGAATGTTCCGATGTATTAGAATGTAGGAATACTCAATGATCTCATTTGCTAGAGGTTGGCATAGTTGAATGTTCCGATACGCTAGAGATCACAAGTATTTATTCTACTGACACAAACACCATGTGTACATTAGCCAACCTTTGATGCAGTCTACAGACATTCTTTGACTTGTGTTTCTTAATCACAAGTGGCCATGTTGCATGTTTTATAACCAGTGTGGGTCTGGGGTGGACCCAGCCACATTATATTGTAACCAGGATTCTGGAAAAGTAAGGTTGGTCGTCACACTGCTGATTGTAGCATCCCATGTTTGCTGATGGATCCTGGAGAATGTGGACACCCAATGATATCCCCAGTTTGCAGTATGACATGTAAATGGACTCGGTTCTTAAAAAATGTGATATTTTCTCATTTTTAGTGCTGGATTTTCTGTCTCTCTGAATTCTCATGTATAGTTAATGTTTCTTCTTCTTCTTCTTCTCCTCCTGCTTTTTCTTCTTCTTCTGCTGCTGCTGCAGCTGCTTCTTCCTCCTCCTCCTCCTGTGTCCACAGCTGTAAAACGGTGGCTTTGTTAGATTAGCTGAAGAAAAGTAGACGTCTTCACAGCCATCTCTCAGGTTGCACACTATCATCATCATCATCATCATCATCATCATCATCATCATCATCATCATCATCACCACCGTCATCATTTACCACATCTGTAATAATGTATGTATGATTCTATTTTGAGTTGCTTGTGTCTACTTGCTCATTGTCTTATGTTACATTCTTTATCAATTATTTATAGCTCTGTATCTAGTTTTTGCATCTTATATTAATTGTCTAAATTACATTCCTATTTGTTTTTATTGACTATCTATTATTTAAAGCTCTGTATTTAGTTTTTGCATCTTATTTTAATTGTCTAAATTACATTTCTGTTATTTATTAATTATCTATTATTTATGAGGAGTGGCTAAGATGCCGATTTCTCCTTGAGGAGATCCGGGTTAGAATCCTTGATGAGGTGTTGAATTTTTTCTGTCGGGGGCGAAAAGAAAAAACTCTAACCTGCACAGTTCATGGCTACTGCACTAGCCAGGCGGCCTTAATTTCTCAGTCTCAAGACCCCCCCCCCCCCCCCCCCCCCCCCCCACCCCCACATCGTAAGATACTATAGGCAGTTGGTGACAGTGACAGTAGACAGTATTATTTATGGTTATGTATTTGGTTGTCGCATATTATATTCACTGTCTAAATTACATTATTTATTAGCTATGTATCATATTTGATTCTGTATTCAGCTTTTTGCATCTAATACTTATTTGTGAAAATAACGTTCTCCATGCATGATAAGCTATTTCTGCTTCGTCTTTGAGTTGCATTACTTTTGTACTAATTCAGTTCATTGTGCATTTCTTTCATTTCATTAGTGGAGACTTTATAGGTTGCTTTGATACAATCCATATTTATATTGCCTCATTCTTTTATTTAATTGCTTTTGATGATTCTGTACTGAATTGCTTTTATCTAACATTCATTTCAAACATAATTTTATCAATTGTGTTTATTTTATATACCATTTCTGAATCTGAAATAAGTTTCTTTTATATAATGATTATTTCTGTGGGGAAAGTGGTTATGAAGGCAGTTCACAATCCCAGATTCAGTGTTCAAAACACAGCTGCTGGCAATTTGAGAGCGAGTCTCCTTGTGCTGGTTTTCATATAGTGGTATGAGTGCCGGTTGTAAAACTTGACAAGAAATCACAAACAGTAAAAAATGCTGGGGAATGTCCTTAAAGGATATACAACTAACATATTTCAATACATCATTGATGTGCTTCCTACATCATTTATGTGTTCTTGCTGTGTTTTTATGCTTCATATGTGATTCTGTAATGAGTTTGCTGAATCTCATATGCGTATCTTTAGTTTAAAGTTACTGTTGGTGTTATTGACTGTTACACGCTGAGGGAGATATTTGAGGAGGGATCAGAGCGCTAATGGACAGAATGGTCCGAAGTGCAGTGAGGAAAATGTGGCAACTAACTAATTAAAGTTCATCATCATCATCATCATGGGCCATGCCGATAAGTGGGGCCGTCATGATTCACCATTTCACTTGATCACCAGAGTCATGCATCAGCTCAGTGTTCCTGTCTCAACTATGCCATGTGGCCAAGCCATCCAGGTATTTGCGTCTCTGCCTTCCCCTTATTCTCTATCCCTCGATCTTGCTAGTTGTCACCAAGTTCTCCCATCTATTTCTTCTCTTAACATGACCAAAATATTTTGACCGCACACGTCTAATTTCTTTGATGATTTTATGATTGTCATTTGTTTCTTGTTGGCCATGGTCATTTGTTTTTCTGTCTGTCCATGGTATTCTTTGCATTTTCCTCAGAAGCCACATTTCCACAGCCATCAGATGTTTTTCAGCTTGTCTGCTTATTGTCCACGCTTCACATCCACACAAAAACATGGGTTCTCTGTAGCACCTCAACACTCTGTTTCTACTTGCAAATGACATCCTTTTATTGGTTAAAGTTACCAGTATTGTATTTGTTGATGAAGATTAAGATGGAAACGTTGCATTTTGTGTACATCTGTCATTTGTCAAGCTCACTGCTCATGTTTTACATTGATTTGTTTTTAGTCGATAGCTGTCACTCCCATCTATTTATCTTCTTCTTCTTCTTCAGCATTCCGAGCCATGTCTTTGCTGCAGATACAAGCTGTCTCCATTCGTCTCTCTAAATAAGTCAGTCCGAATTCGAGGCTTATTTATTTGTAGCGTAACAAAATAGTTTTTACAAAGGTGGGGATGTTAACCCAACACTTCAACCCCCAACCTGGAGGACCAGGGTGTTTCTCTTTGTCTGTTCTCTACCCTGTGGCCTGTCCGGCTTGGGAGGCCCTGCTGGTAGCTACACTACCATCGGCATAGCTCTCAGGGTCATTGAGAAACTCTTCTTCTTCTTCTACGTTCATCCGGAGTTGTTCTTTTCAGACATGATTGCGTTGTGCCTGTTTACAGCAGAGCTGCGTTCTTGTGCCGTTAGGCCGACACATCCGATTGAGAAACTCTATTTATAGTTCATATAAAAAAAAACACATGTATTATTTGGAGCTCATATTAGTAGAAGAAAAAAATAGAGACTAGGGTACACACTGGACAACAGAAAAATTGAAAGCTATAGTTACCGACCTGGATTGTAACCTGATGACGACACCGCCAGGCTGCAGGAGCAAGTGTACTTTGATGGGGTGTCTAGTTGGTCATGCATAGACAGTATCATGTGGAAACTGAAATACTGTGACCAAATTAAACATCACCAGTGGCTTGGGGAGAGCAGAGATGGAAGGTGTGGTTCCTGGACACAGAGGCTTTTTGATGTCCAAGGTGTCTGCTGTGTTCTATGTCCATCTTCACCCTGACCAACCCCTGCCTCATCTCATCTTCAGTATTATTCTTATTCTTTGTTCATAATATTCAAAGAACTTTTCCATAACATCCTAGGACACCAGAGAATAAACACTAATTTAAACACTATCATCATACTGTTAGTCCCATAAACCTTCATTTTCTACTCCATGTTGTATGTTGCTAGTCATCCTGTCTGTCCACAGCCTCCTGGCTCATGTCTTGCTAATTGTGTCTGATTGATGTTTCTCCATGCCATATCACAATGTCCATCATTTTCTCTCTAGAACTTTCCCGTTTCTGTGCACGTTCAAACCTTTCCATTGTCACATTTTCCATGTTACCCCGTTTCATCCTCTCTGGGTGTTAGGTTGGCATCTGTTGTCACCATCGTCATGTGCCGTACCAGCTGGTGTACTCGTTCATGTCTCTCCACAGATCTCGGTCTTTGGTGTTCCGGATCAACTATATTAAAGATATTTCTCCATGCCATCGTCTCAATCCACTCAGCATCATTTCTCTTGGGCTGCCTCTGCCTCTTTTCCCACTGATCTTTCCTGTTGACAGTGAATTATTTCAAACTTGTGGAACAAACACACACAACCCAAGCCTAGTCCAGCCAGTCCACACATGCTGTGCTGAATCTTGACCTGGTCAATATGTCTCTCCATAGAAGTGAAATTGTGAGTCAGGTCTTGGTCAGATATACCTCTCCATAGAAGTGAAGTTGTGAGTCACGTCTTGGTCAGATATGCCTCTCTATAGAAGTGAAGTTGTGAGTCAGGCATTAGTGGACATGTCGATGGAGTTGATAGAGAGCTGCACTGATAATATCACTAGCACAGTCTGATGAGGGATCGACATTTGCTAAGTGAGGAAAAAGACTGACCACCTATTTCCCCATGTACTCAGGCCCACAATATGCCAAGATATGACTGAGCAACCATCTAACAATAGATGGTACTATCTGCTTTCTGTTAGCGCTGAATGTTGGGTGGTGCTCACAAAATCCAATACCCACATTGTGGCAAGAGCTTCAGGTGAAGGAGCACAATTGGGAGGGTACAAGCCTGATCCTGGTGCAAGGACATGCAGCCTAAAGACTAAATGTCACGGTAGGACAAACCAGCTCTAAGCCTTGGTCGGCAACTGGTGTAAGATCAAAGCTTCGACAGACAAACAGAGCATTGCTTTGCTGATCCAGCAGCTTCTGTCTTGTTCCAGATGTGTTAGTGTTACCTTTCCTCTGGAGTGAACTAGGCAGGCTGAGAGAGGGACCATTCTGCATCGGCACCACATGATCTCTACAATTCAACCCAGGCTTTGTGCTGTAGAGGGATATAACTCCATCCCTGGTCCCTGCCATGGGCTGTAGTTATTATGCCTATTTTGAAGCACAATGTAACAAACTGTCGTCTGTCACGACGGAAAGGTGCCAGTAACAATCTTGCAGACCTGGCTGGTTACCGGGCATGGGAAGGGGACCTCTACACACAGTCCTCCTGGAGATAGTTCTTTGGCACCAGGTTGGGGGAAAAGGTTCAACACCAGATGCAAGCCCCTTTTTATGGCTTATATGATCTGAACAACAGAGCATCAAATTTCTGAGCTGAAGCTCATCCTCTTCTTGAAGATTCACAACCCAACAAGTCGTGTTGATGGTGTGCCCACAGAATGAGTTTGTGACATCATCGAGTGAATTGCCCTGCACTCTATCCTGAAATCTGTGGATCAGTACATTTGACTATAAAAAGTATTGGTTAGGGTTTGCTTTTGTCAGCCAAATAATGCTTGGGTTGACTGTGATATCCTGTGAAGGATATGCAACTAATCTCCCCCCTCCCCCGCCTTTGACTGTCCCCAGTCTACCTACAAGGCAGCAGGTTTGTGTCTCGCTTAATCTGGTCGCTAGCCTTTGACTGTTCCCAGCCTACCTTCCAGGCAGAAGGTTTGTTTCTCTCTCCGTCTGGTCCCTGACCTTTGACTGTCCCCAGTTTATCTACAAGGCAGCAGGTTTGCGTCTCACTTTGTCTGGTCCCTAGCCTTTGATTGTCCCCAGTCTACCTACAAGGCAGCAGGTTTGTGTCTGTCTTCATCTGGTCCCTATCCCTTGACCTGTCCGACATGGGAGACCCTACCAGTAGCTTTACTTCTGTCAGCATAGCCCTTGCCATCACTGGAACATGAAACCCCCCTACCACTTCAAGCTGGAGACACAACAGATGGGGACTGGGTTTTATGTTACACTTCCATAAAGGGGTGCATTTCCTCTACCAATGTTAGGGTGGGTCAACCCCTCGAAGCAGATTTGAACCTATGACTCCTGAGCTGACAGCCACTCCACCACTTTGGTTCTCACTGTCTCTGTATTTATTTGTTTTCTGTGAAGAATATTGTAGTTTTGTTGTATCCTTACAGCATGCTGTTGTTTCTTTGTCTTTCCAGCTTGCCCACAAAGCCCACAAAATTTGAAAACACAAAGTTGGGGCTCTTTGCCTGTGGGTTGGAGGAAAGGAACAGCATTATTAGCATCCCAGACACAATAGCAGCATCCATCGGGCCCTTGGTAAGTTGTCATCTTTAGAGGCAATCATTGTGTACTTGTTCACACATATCATCTTTAGAGGCAATCATTGTGTACTTGTTCACACATATCATCTTTAGAGGCAATCATTGTGTACTTGTTCACACATATCATCTTTAGAGGCAATCATTGTGTACTTGTTCACACATATCATCTTTAGAGGCAATCATTGTGTACTTGTTCACACATATCATCTTTAGAGGCAATAATTGTGTACTTGTTCACACATATCATCTTTAGAGACAATCATTGTATGCATGTTCAAACATATCATCTTTAGAGACAATCATTGTATACGTGTTCACACATGTAATAATTAAATCAATTAATCATGTTCCATCTCCACAATGAAGGTTGGCTGCAATGGATCTCCAACACTGTCTGTCTCTCGTCTTGGCTGTACATTTTGTCAGACTGATGTTCATCCATCTCTTGATGTTATCTTTCCACTTGTATCGTTGTCTACCTCTTGCTTGCTTTCCCTCAACCTTGCCCTCCAGTATGGTTTTTATACGAGTGATATGTCTTTTAATGTGGCCAAAATATTTCACTTGCCTCTTTTTTATTTCTTTCATCAACTCTCTTTTCATTCCCAGATTTTCTAGAACCTCATTTGTTATTGTATTTGTTTCCATGAAATACAACATATTCTTCTGTATATCCACATCTCCAAAGCCTCTATTCAACTTTCTAGTTGCTTTTTCATTGTCCAGGCTTCCATGCCATATAGTAGTGTTGAATATACACAACATTTGATAGTTCTTATTTTTAATGTTTTTAATCACTCTAGATGTTGATACTGATTTTGTGATGTTAAAAATTTTTGACCATTCTTGTTCTCTTTTTGATTTATGTTTCACTTTAGCCATCATCTGTTATTACATGTCTAAGATAGCAGGCTTCCGGTCTCCAACATGGAGGTTAGGCATTTAAATTTTTAAGGCCTCTGGAGTGTTTATGCTTGTGGCTACCATTTGCATTCGCATTTTCCTCATGTTGGACTGGAAGTGTATAGTTCCGTCGCCCTGCTACTGAGTTGAGAGCGTGGCACGACACTGTGAGCTGTGAATTTTGTGTGAAATGCTTTTACATCTGTCCGTGGTTGTTTGTAGCATAAACTGCATGTACGGAATAATTGCGGTCGGCTGGTCGCAGAACAGACTGGATTGCCTTATGCTGTAATATGTGGCTGCTGGTTTTCTAGTAACTTCCATTGACGATGAACTGTATTTTTCGTGAAGGACTTTTGTGTTGGAATTCTGATGGTGGCATTATGTATAGTAAAATGCTTTTACATCTGTCCGCTGTTGTTTGTAGTGTGAACTGCATATTCGGAGTAATGGCGGTCAGCTTGTCGCACAACTGACTGGATTGCCTCATGCAGTAATGTGTGGCTGCTGGTTTTCTAGTGACTGCCGCTTCCATTGACGATAAACTGTATTGTTCGTGGAGGACTTTTGTGTTGGCATTCTGGCAACGGCATTATGCACAGAGTACCTGTGCGGGCTGTTGGTTTGTTGAAACTCTTATGTGTTCCACTTTTCACATGGGGCAGCAAGGAGCATTTTGAGTGATATTCACTGGCACAGGAGTGGAGCGTAATGGAGAAGATCCGTTGCTGTGAAGTTAGAATCGCGACTAATGACTAATATAGGAGAAACTTGTGACTTGTTTTAGTATCTCCCCGTAATCATTAGAGGCAATATAAATAATAATCCTGTATATCCACGTGAGGAACACAGCTGCACGAAATTCGTCAGCGGATCGCGTCACGCTGGTTACTTAGGGGTATGTGAGACGGTCGCTCAGAAAGCAATGGCAAACTACTGAGCGTAATCTTGTCAAGAACATCAACAACAGCTGAAAAATGTTGGTGTTGACTGCCATGTCCTGTAAGGGATATGCAAAAAAAATTATTTGTATAATAGTTGACACATGAGTTCACACATGACTTCTGATGCAATATACACTAAATACACCGAATGGGAGATAACAGCAATTAAAACACAAAAGAAGAGCATTGGGGCTTTTGAGTTCAAATGTTACAGAACAGTTCTGAGAATATCATGGACGGGAAAGAAAAAGGAAACTGAAATTCTGCGAGATCTGAACATGGAAGAAACCTGGCTCATGGACATTATCATGTCTCAGTAATTTTAATACTTTGACCATATTAAATATGACAGTGTCCTGGAATGAACAAGTATGGAAAGTGTGGTTCCTGGGAGATGAGACTGGGGGGGGGGGGAGGGGGGTGACCAGTACTTATCACATCTGTTTCCACTACAGTACATAGCTGACCATTGCCCACTACAGTACATATGACCATTGTCCACTACAGTACATATGACCATTGTCCACTGCAGCACATAGCTGACCATTGTCCACTGCAGTACATATGACCATTGCCCACTACAGTAAATAGCTGACCATTGCCCACTACAGTATGTATGACCATTGCCCACTACAGTACATATGACCATTGCCCACTACAGTACATATGACCATTGCCCACTACAGTACATATGACCATTGCCCACTACAGTACATATGACCATTGCCCACTACAGTACATATGACCATTGCCCACTACAGTACATATGACCATTGCCCACTACAGTACATATGACCATTGCCCACTACAGTACATATGACCATTGTCCACTACAGTACATATGACCATTGCCCACTACAGTACATATGACCATTGCCCACTACAGTACATATGACCATTGTCCACTACAGTACATATGACTATTGTCCACTACAGTACATATGACCATTGCCCACTACAGTACATATGACCATTGTCCACTACAGTACATATGACCATTGTCCACTACAGTACATATGACCATTGTCCACTACAGTATATAGCTGACCATTGTCCACTACAGTACATAGCTGACCATTGTCCACTACAGTACATATGACAATTGTCCACTACAGTACATAGCTGACCATTGTCCACTACAGTACATTTGACCATTGTCCACTACAGTACATAGCTGACCATTGTCCACTACAGTACATATGACCATTGTCCACTACAGTACATAGCTGACCATTGCCCACTACAGTACATAGCTGACCATTGCCCACTACAGTACATAGCTGACCATTGTCCACTACAGTACATATGACCATTGTCCACTACAGTACATAGCTGACCATTGCCCACTACAGTACATAGCTGACCATTGTCCACTACATTACATATGACCATTGCCCACTACAGTACATAGCTGACCATTGTCCACTCCAGTACATATGACCATTGCCCACTACAGCACATAGCTGACCATTGTCCACTACAGTAATATGACCATTGCCCACTACAGCACATATGACCATTGCCCACTACAGAACATAGCTGACCATTGTCCACTACAGTACATAGCTGACCATTGTCCACTGCAGTACATAGCTGACCATTGTCCACTACAGTACATAGCTGACCATTGTCCACTACAGTACATAGCTGACCATTGTCCACTACTGTAAAATCTGACCATTGTCCACTAAAGTACACCCCCCCCCCTCTCTCTCTCTCTCTCTCTCTCTCTCTCTCTCTCTCTCTCTCTCTCTCTCTCTCTCTCTCTCTCTCTCTCTCTCTCTCTCTCTCTGTCTCTTTTCTCTCTCTTGTGACATATTGGGAAGTTGGAAGCAGTACCCACTCTGACTTACCCCACAATGAAGTAACGCTATGAGGATGGGACTGATTTCATTTGGAGGGGATGGGTTCTTGGAAGCCAAAGTGACCCATAATAGCTCTGGAAATCTAGGGGTCTCCCAGGATTGTTAATTTCCTCCCTCCAAAATCTTCCTTCCCGAAAAGAGAAACTTGTTTAGCTCAAGAGTCCCCCACCTATGATCATCTTCCCTTTTAGGTGAAATGGTCACAGGAGTTAATAAAATGTAAAGTTCCCTTTTCTGAGTAACCTGGAACCTGGGAGATTACAATAGAACAGAATTCAGCTGTCTATTAGTGTTTACCCAGTCACCTGTAGTTCCAGATCCTACCTTTATGTGATGTAGTTACATTAACTAAACACATAGTTAATAATGAAAAGTTTTGTCACACCACAATGGACTGACAGAAGAATGCAGGAACAGTTAATTTTGTTTATTAATCAAAAACCTGTGGAAGTAAACCAGTGATGCATTATGACATATGAACAAATCACATTTGTCTCCAGAATAATGTTCTAAGACACAATGGAGATTAGAACTCCTGAAAGATCTCATGGCAGTTCTGGCATTTCATCACTGGACCACCCTTCTTATTTCCTAACAAAGTCTCTGCACTACACAAATGTTCTGTTTGTGAACTTTCAGTTAATTTATAAGTGAAAACTTTGAGTTAACCAGTCTACACAAAATAAGATCTGGAGAGATTCATAAAATACTCTCCTCTCTGGAAGTTTTTGAATTATATGAATGAATAACTGATTGTAAACAGTCCTTCCTTATAAAATTGTCTATCAGACTTCAGCCATGATATTAAAAATTTGCAAGTCTCTGTGAAGTATAAAATTGATCCTAGTGATCTTAGAAAAGTCTCTGCAATTCAGATTATGTCACTTTTCCATGAAGCAAAGATCAGTTTTGAGCACAGTTCAATGGAGACTCTTTTGATCAGATGAACTCCTGACAACAGATCTCATGTGCACCTAATTACTGAACAGCTCATGATTTGCAGTCCCATGGTACATTATTGGACAATGATCTGCAACTCTGGATCATGACAATCTGCGAACACCGTCATCCTCACCTGAGGTGGATAAACATGGTGAACACATTTATATCTAGCCAAAGGATGATGATTCTCCAGTGGACAAGAATTAAAAGGGTTTACAGACATGAGGTACAGAAGGTAGCAGATTCAGGAAGTACCTACAAGTTAAGAGCTACAGTGTGTCTCCTTGTACTGGCATTAGACATCAGCAATTATATTGGGCAAGCTTTCTTTTTACTGCACTTGTACCTAGGGCCGGTTGGCTGTTGTTCTCACAGAGGACACAGACACAGTGACTGACAAGGCTAGAAAAGGATGATGGAGAGTAAATGATGAGATGTACCCAGCATATCTGATCCCTACATAGTAATGGAACAGAATAGGATGATTATTCATCTCATACATATTAACTCATGTTACCAATCAGTGCTGCCACCATTGTTTTAGTCTGCCTGGATACTTTCCTGTTTATACCCTCTCACCTCTTCTGTCATTTCCTTTACTTACTTCTTCTGACACTGGGGTGAGATTTCCCCTTGACAGTTTAGAAGTGCTTATGCATGAAAGCATATTATGTCCTTTACTTACTCGGTCAAACAGGGTGATGGTTTAATAAACTACATTCCACATGTTGCATCAAAGTAATAATGTAAAGAAACATACATTAATTATTTTCACTCCAAAGTTAATATAATTACATATAATTGGTATGAATGTGGAGGTCTATGTGAAATGTTCCTTATGAGGATTTACACTGCCTCTCATTCAATAACACATATATATATATATACAGAGTGAAAGAAAGATGAGACACACATTGTACTCATTCTCTCATTCTGACACCCCCCTTCCTTTATTCGTTCACTTGAGTGCTGGTGTTGGGCTGTTAGCTGGACTGTGGTTCGTCAGAGTGCTAAATGCTTGTTCAAATAAATCATAGCAGTATAAATGCTGGACCAGTCATGGAGGCTAAACTGTCACACACACATTCTGTCTTCACGCCACGAACATATAAGATAAGAGGTAGAGTCTTTCATTCCTCCTTCTCCCATTCGCGTGTGTTGGCTGTTCGCTGTGGATTGCAACTAAGGCGACACATAGAGCACACAGATCATAGTTTATCATGTACTAACCTGCTCTGAACGCAGTCAGACAGATAGTAGTTTAGGAATAGCAGTATGGGCTTAAGTGCCTCTTTTCACAGCTTAAGACATAGTGATTGTACAGCAACTCTTCTGGAAAACGAAAGATAAAGGGCGTCATATATCTACATCAGTGCTGGCAGAGAGTAGCCATTTTGGGGCCGGGTGAAAGTTGGCGGCTATCTTCTGATAGAAGAATATATATATATTCGTGCCGGAACTTACACACACACACTCTCATACTTAAAGCTTTACCTGACTCAGAAATAAACAAACTCAGGCATAACTTAGTCTGAAGCATTCCCTCTGAATCAGGCTGAGGGACATACAGAGACCTAAACCACATCTGGATGCTTTGATGGTCGATCTGCATGTGCTGAAATGTAGCGTCGCTGGACCCAAAACATTTCGCGGGCGACGCGATTCTTGTAGGCCACCCAATGAATAGAGCAGGCCTCCACCACGTGACCTGTCCATTACTGGTGTCAGTTCTATTCTTAGATCTGATGCCACATTCCTAGCATTCCTATGCTCCCTGGTGCGAACCTTTAGTGAGAAGTGTGTTTTGAAGTTGAGTTGTGCAGAAGTGAACAAGACGGAGTGCGCAATCATGCGACAACCATTGTCCACTAAAGTACATCTCTCTCTCTCTCTCTCTCTCTCTCTCTCTCTCTCTCTCTCTCTCTCTCTCTCTCTCTCTCTCTCTCTCTCTCTCTCTCTCTGTGTTTCTTTTCTCTCCTGATCTCTCTCTCCCGTTTCCTCTCTTCTCAGTCTTTCTACCTCTTTCTCCCTGAATCTTTCTGTCTCTCTCTACCTGTGTGTGTCTCTCTCTTTCTCTCTCTTTCTCTCTCTCTCTCTCTCTGTCTCTTTTTCATACACACACACATACCCCCCACACACACACACATAGAGAGCGAGAGAGAAATACATAAATATGAGGTGACAAATTGTACTGTTTGCTTACAGCTGTCACACTCATCTTCTGCATCATCTGTGATATCGACGGACAGTGACACCCCGTCCGGCCACACCCCCTTCAAGTCGTCAGACTCCTACATCATCAAGGTGTCCATGGACAGCAGCCAGAATGACACCGCTCATGTCTACAAGAGTATCCTGGTACGTCCTTGTCTCATCCTTCCTATTCACTTTTATATTGGTTTATGTTTCATTCATTCATTCATTCAGTAACATGTCCTTTGCAGAACCTCGCTCCCATAACAACCTCCCGGAAAACTTCTCGGTCACAAGCAAGATGTTCCGCATCCGATACACCCATCTGGAAACCATCTGCCACATCCTGCATTGGTTAATGTGAATGAATAAATTAGGGAGTGCTGGGGGGCAGCAGGCATGTCGTTCTGGATACATATTATATGGGGTTTGGAATGTAATTCGTAATCCCATATACCGCATTCGAAACACTGCTGTGGGCAATTTGACAGTAGACTGCCTTATGTTGGTTTCCATACAATGGTATGGTCGTTCAGAAGGCCATGGCAAACTACTGAACATAAACTTGTCCAGGAATTACAGACAACCAAAATATGTTGACGTTGACTGCGATGTCCTGTAAAAAATATGCAACTAACTTTTTTTTAAAGTTGAGAGGATCCACTTCATTGCACCGGGTTTTATCTCGTGTGGCTCGGTCTCTTGCCTCAGCTTGGCCTGTTGATAGCACCTCACAAAGCATAAATTGCGTAGCTTCAGCAACGACCACTGGGAGTCTCCGAAAAAATTGCATTTGTGAACCCAATGATGAAGCTTGGCATTGAACCCACAACCTTCGTACAGTGAGGCAGGAGACTAAATATCTTCTGAGATGTATTCTGTGAATATCTTGGGCAAGTAGAGTAACTAAGAGCAAGTGCCTGGAAAAAGCTAATGGATGTGAACATTATATAGACTATAAAAAAAAGAGACAGTGTTCTTTCTTCATGTAATGTGAAAAAAGGCAGTGAAGGACATTGTATGAACAAGAAAGATCAGCGCTGGAAGAGGCAGTGGCAGACAGAGAGACATGATGTTTCATGTTGTAAGGCAGTGGCATGGAGGAATGTCATTGATAAGCATTGTCAGTCATGTTTCGCTGTCCCACACGATCACCAGATCACCAGAGTTGTGGATCAGCTCTGTATTTTTGTCTCATTTATGCCACGTGGCCATACCATCCAGATATTTACTTCTTTGCCTTCCTCTTGCTCTTTTCCCCTCAATCTCAAATTATCCAGTTTATTTCTTCTCATAACGTGCTCAAAATATCTTGACAGTCTACTAAGCTTAATTTCTCTAATCAGTTTTATAGTTTTCACTTGTTTTTTGTAGGACTTACTCATTGATTTTTCTGTCCTATATACCGTCTTTACGTATCGTATGCCATCTGATATGAAATGTCAATCATTTGTCACCACCCTTGTCTTTCAGTTGATGAACAGTGATCACACACACACAGTTATAGAGAAGGTTCTGGAGAAATACGGCATTGAGGGCCAGTCTGAGAACTATTGCTTGCTGCAGCTTCTGCCTGACGGTGGTAAGTGAGTTCATTATAGTAGTATCCTATGTGTGTGCTAGATTCTACACTGTGATATATACAGATCTATGTGTGCTAGATTCTACACTGTGATATATACAGATCTATGTGTGCTAGATTCTACACTGTGATATATACAATATGTGTGCTAAATTCTACACTTTTTGTGATACATACAGCATTATTCAACACCAGTTGTGATAAATTAACATTCATTTGACTATAGTTTGCACTGTTTGTTATAGATCCAACACCTTTGTGATAGAATGAATATTCTTTGTGATAATTATACACTGCTTATGATATAATCTGTTGCTGTCAGTTACAGTGAGATAAACAGTGGTTTCATTGCTGTGTAGATCCCATACTGTTGTATGCAGTTAAAACATGGACCACAAGATAATTGATGTACTAAAGATGAGTGGCGGGAAGAGATGAATATAAGATGGGCCTGCGCGCCCAATTTGTGACCCTTTGAACATGAAGTTTGTTCATTTGTTCATTTTCTCTGCTACTTGTGCTGCCTGCTTGCACAAGTCATACACAGTTGTAACATTTTTTTATGCCAGTTCTGGAGATTTTTATCTGTGAAAGAAGGTAACTTGATAATTCAGATAGTTGGACGGTAGTACAGCCAGTCATGTTGTGTTTGTAATTGACTCACAGAATATTCTTTGGAAAGTTGAAACTAGCATGTATTTGGTGGAGTGGCTTGTATCACTGGACAGGACAGAGACTGAGATAATATCATGGGTGTTCTACCCATGGCATGTACTGGGTGGTGTGGCTTACATCGCTGGACAGGACAGAGACTGAGATCATATCATGGGTGTTCTACCCATGGCATGTACTGGGTGGTGTGGCTTACATCGCTGGACAGGACAGAGACTGAGATCATATCATGGGTGTTCTACCCAGGGAGTGTACAGGATGGAGTGGCTTGTATCACTGGACAGGACAGAGACTGAGATCATATCATGGGTGTTCTACCCAGGGAGTGTACAGGATGGAGTGGCTTACATCACTGGACAGGACAGAGACTGAGATCATATCATGGGTGTTCTACCCAGGGAGTGTACAGGATGGAGTGGCTTACATCACTGGGCAGGACAGAGACTGAGATCATATCATGGGTGTTCTACCCAGGGAGTGTACAGGATGGAGTGGCTTACATCACTGGACAGGACAGAGACTGAGATCATATCATGGATGTTCTACCCAGGGAGTGTACAGGATGGAGTGGCTTGTATCGCTGGACAGGACAGAGACTGAGATCATATCATGGATGTTCTACCCAGGGAGTGTACAGGATGGAGTGGCTTGTATCACTGGACAGGACAGAGACTGAGATCATATCATGGATGTTCTACCCAGGGAGTATACAGGGTGGAGTGGCTTGTATCACTGGACAGGACAGAGACTGAGATCATATCATGGGTGTTCTACCCAGGGAGTGTACAGGGTGGAGTGGCTTGTATCACTGGACAGGACAGAGACTGAGATCATATTGTGGATGTTCTACCCAGGGTGTGTACAGGGTGGAGTGGCTTGTATTGCTGGACAGGACAGAGACTGAGATCATATCATGGATGTTCTACCCAGGGAGTGTACAGGGCGGAGTGGCTTGTATCACTGGACAGGACAGAGACTGAGATCATATCATGGGTGTTCTACCCAGGGAGTGTACAGGGTGGAGTGGCTTGTATCACTGGACAGGACAGAGACTGAGATCATATCATGGATGTTCTACCCAGGGAGTGTACAGGGTGGAGTGGCTTGTATCACTGGACAGGACAGAGACTGAGATCATATTGTGGATGTTCTACCCAGGGTGTGTACAGGGTGGAGTGGCTTGTATTGCTGGACAGGACAGAGACTGAGATCATATTGTGGATGTTCTACCCAGGGTGTGTACAGGGTGGAGTGGCTTGTATCACTGGACAGGACAGAGACTGAGATCATATCATGGATGTTCTACCCAGGGCGTGTACAGGGTGGAGTGGCTTGTATCGCTGGACAGAGATAGGTCATATCATGGATGTTCTACCCAGGGTGTGTACTAGGTGAAGAGACTTATATCGCTGGACAGAGTTAGATCATATCATGGATGTTCTACCCAGGGTGTGTACTCAGTGAAGAGACTTGTATTGCTGGACAGAGATAGGTCATATCATGTATGTTCTACCCAGGGTGTGTACTCAGTGAAGAGACTTGTATCGCTGGACCGGACTGACACTGAGATCTTATTGTGGATGTTCTATCCATGGAGTGTACTGGGCGGTGTGGCTTGTATTGCTGGACAGGACAGAGATTGAGAGCAATCATGGATATTCTACCCAGGGCGTGTACTCTGTGAAGAGACTTGTATCGCTGGACAGGACAGACATAGATCATATCATGGATGTCTGCCCAGGGCATGTACTCAGTGAAGAGACTTATATCTCTGGACAGAGATAGATCATATCATGGATGTCTGCCCAGGGCATGTAGGTGTGTGGGGCCATGAACAGGCTGATGGTTCTGCTGATGCTGGTCCTCTGGGTGGGGGAGCTACTTCATGATAAAGGTGATGTGGTAGGACTTTGTGGAGTCAGATCATTGTTATTGGCATCTTGCCGTCTTGACAGACGATAGTTTGTGCTTTAAAAAGGCATAATAACTTTTAACTATGGCGGTAGCGAGTGTGACTGATAAGGCCAATTTGCGCTGTAAATGTCCGTTCACAGTGGGTGCATGTGAACATGTGGTCATTTCCACCATCATGCACCATCTTACGTCTCAAACGCTTGGTGTGTGACTTTTCTGCAATAATTTTCTCCTTTGACTTTATTCCATTTCTGATATTTGCCCTCCATGCAACACGTTCAGCGGCGACTTGCTCCCAATGTGCATTATCAATGCCTGTATCAATCATGTCCCGCTTACACACATCTTTGTATCGTAGTAGAGGCCGACCCTGAGATCTCTTACCCATCTGTAATTCACCAAAAAAGATATCCTTTGGTATTCTACCATCATCCATCCGCCTAAGATGTCCTATCCATCTAAGTCTACGAAGACTGAGCATGGAATAAACTGTCACACAACCTGATCTTTCCAATACTTCAGTATTTGTGATTTTGTCTTGCCACTTAATACCAAGAATTCTTCGCAGACACCGCATATGAAAGCTGTTTAAATTGTTCTCTTGGTGTGAGTAAGTTGTCCAGGTTTCACTGCCATAGAGAAGAGTACTAAGGACACAGGCTTGATAGACAAGGACTTTTGTTTTGGCAGTAAGCTTCCTGTTCTCCCAGACTCTTTTTCTTAACCTGTTCATTGTTGTTGCTGCCTTACCAATCCGGATGTTGATTTCCTGATCTAGGGATAATTTGCTATTTACCACCGATCCTAGATATGTAAAATGGTCTACTATCTCTAGTTCGGCGTCGTCAATAAAGATTGATGGTACCCCATGTGCACCTTGTGACATAATCTGTGTCTTCTTTTTGCTAATTGTTAAACCAAATTCAGAACAAGCATTGGAGAATGCAGATAGTAGACATTGCAATTCTTCCTCAGAGTGGGTCGTAACTGCAGCATCATCTGCCAAAAGCAGCTCTCTGATCAGTACCCTCCTAATTTTGGTCTTAGCCTTCAATCTCTGAGCATTGTAGAGGCCGCCATCTGAGCGTGAGTGAATGTATATACCACCATCCTGATCACGAAATGCATATGGAGTCAGATATAGCTGGATATACAAAACACCCATATCTGGAAAGACTAGCTCAGGAGGGAGTGAGTAGAGGCTATGGTCTGGACACAAGGCATTGAGGAAAAGACAGGCGAACTGAATCAAACTGCTGCTGGGATAATCTTCTGTGGTGTATGAAGAGAGAGAAAGAGAGATGGAGAGACATAGAGAGACAGAGACAGACAGAGAGAGAGGGAGAAGAGAGAGAGAGATAGAGAGACGTCTTGAAATATCCTGAGAGCAGTGACGTTAATTCTTAAATTCAATATTCAGTTTTCTTCACAAATGTAACGTATATTATTTACTGTCACATTCTTGTCTCTCACAGAATTATTAATTCCCGATCGAGCCAATGTGTTCTACGCACTGAACAACCAAGTGGAGCCTCAGTTTATTCTCAGAACCAGGCAGGAGTATGATGCTCTCAGGGAGAAGGAGAAGAGGAAGGGACGGAGAAAACGAGCCAAGCAGCTGAGTATATGACTTCACAGTAGGCAGCAGTTGTGTGGTGGTAATCAGTCAAGTTTGACTGATATGACTTTCAGAAGGATCTGCTGAGCTGTTCTCCAGTTTCTGAAAATCACACTCAGTTGTGTAGTTCTTCTACTTTAGAATTACATAAGGTGGACCACTTGTGAAAATCTCCTACTGTGAACATTACACTGGCTCAGTTTGAAGTTCTTCTGTTATGGAGTTACTAAAGGTGGATCACATTTGAAAGTCTCCTGCTGTGAATATTACACATACTTGCTCAATTTTGTAGTTCTTCTGATGTGGAATTACTGAAGGTTGATCATCTGTGAAAGTCTTCGGATGTGAATGTTACACATACTGGCTCAGTTTTGTAGGTCTTCTGTGAACATGACACAAATTTGTGCAATTTCGAAGTTGAATAATGAAAACACAAACAATGTATAACACAGTTTATTGCCTGACATTTTGCTGTATTTTGTCACGTGTATACAATAGAGCTGGCTCAATATGTATTAAAGCAACATAATGAATCCTTTACCTGTACACAAAAAACATTGTCATATGTTTCACTGACAGCACAGTAGTTTTAAATAGACTATCATGTCTGTCTGTTTACATAAATGCGGTTTACTACTGTGTATAGCAGAGGCCACTGCAAATCTCGACAACACTTGGTTATATCTTGAATTTAATTGCTTGACTGATGCTTTGAAATATAAGTATCATTCTGGAAAACAGTGGTAGTATTAGATGTTAATTTTGTTTGTAGAACAAGACTTCTACTTAAATATATATAGAATCAGTGACAAGCTGGAGATTGTTGCTAATTGTGTGGTTTTAATTTAGACAAATACTTTGATGAGTGTCTAGTGTATCATCATCATCTTCCACCTTTTTCTGTCAAGTGTCTAGCAGAAGAATAGTTGACGTTCCAGCGCCCGATGGGTGGCACTGGATAGTGTCATTCCGTGTGATTGTACAGTGTCTTTGATGTTGTCAATTCATTTTCTTCTTGGACGTCCTCTTGCTCTCGTCGCAGATCATCTTTCATGTAGGGCCAGTGATGGTAGTTGATGGTGTTGCATCCTAATGAGATGGCTGAACAATGTGATCTTCTGTCTTTCAATAAATGTGGCACAAGGTGTTGATCCCATTGTCTGTCTGATAACAACATTTCTTACTCAGTCTCGGATTGTTAAGTTGTCAGCTCTCCTCAAGCATCTCATCTCACAAGTGTTAATTTTGCATAAGTTTGATGTTGGTAATGTGCAAGTTTGACATTGGTAGCATAGGATTGGTGTGAATATGCTATTTATTATCTGTCATTATGCGGACATATGTATATTTGGATGTTTCAGTTTCGGTGAAAGTTGATATAACTCACTTGATTTTTGACATCTGATTTCAATTTCTCTGTCTATTCTGCCATCTTTTGTGATCATACTTCCTAGATATTTACATTCTTTAACTTGTTTCACAGGCGTGCTATCTGTCAGTACATTTAGTGGACCAGGAGATCTGCCAACCTGCAAAATTTAGTTGTGTTTGTATGCATGTTCTTCCCAACACCAAACTGTCATAGACATGAAGGCCAAAATTTG
This sequence comes from Cepaea hortensis, assembly GCA_963921405.1. NCBI lineage: Eukaryota > Metazoa > Mollusca > Gastropoda > Stylommatophora > Helicidae > Cepaea > Cepaea hortensis. The sequence goes on along the minus strand of OY992884.1, from coordinate 111,230,700 downwards.
TGTTAACCCTTTACAGGGCAGACTTTTGTCTGTTTCTAGCTCTAAACAGGCAAGATGTTTTTCAGGTTCGGTAAATTTTTAGGTTACGTTAGTAAAAACATCACATATAAGGGTTAGTCAACCGATTTTAGTAAAATAAAAAACAAAATAAAGTAAAAAGCATGCAGATTATTTTACTCATGTGGATGTTGCCGGAAATCCACACATGAACATAAATATTTACAAAATACAACTTATTGTTTGTGATTGTCAGTCTTATACACTGTACTCAGAAACAGAATCATTTTCTTCAAATTCTGATAGATTCGAAATGTGTACACTGCCCACGTTGGTATCACTGATATCTATCTGCAATTCATAGTCATCTTCATGCACTTCAATGTCACTTAAATTGAACCCAGTGAAATCTCCGCTATCTCTTGAAGAATCATCGAAATCCATTTTGAAATACAAAGTGTAAAACCCCTCAAAACTATAATAAAAATCCGTTAACATTGAAAGTACATGCTTGCAAATGATGGCGGCCACGTTGTCAAGCTATCGGTGAAACCGAAAGTAGACAATCGGAAGTCTCGCGATTTTAAAGCGCTTAGTTTTCATGGACGTTTTCGGATGTTTTGCCCGTCCACGGGTAAAGCCACTTTCGGACTCTACGCCCGGTAAAGGGTTAAGACTTATAACGGTAACTGCTGCTTTCCATGTTGTGTCGTCACTCTTACACGGTGCTGAAGCGACCTATCCAAGGTACAAGCCTGGGCAATGAACGCGGAGAACCAGCTGTTACTACTGTGTATGTTCATGTTATATCTGCTATATGTCAGTATATAAAAGGACTGTGCCACAGACCGTACCAGTTATTGAGCAATTGGCACTAGAGCCATATTTATATGGACCAGCCCTCACATGGTGTGGTAAATTGGCGCTACAGCCATATTTATATGGACCAGCCCTCACTTGGGGCTTGGTGTGGTAAATTGGCGCTACAGCCATATTTATATGGACCAGCCCTCACTTGGGGCTTGGTGTGGTAAATTGGCGCTACAGCCATATTTATATGGACCAGCCCTCACATGGTGTGGTAAATTGGCACTACAGCCATATTTATATGGACCAGCCCTCACTTGGGGCTTGGTGTGGTAAATTGGCGCTACAGCCATATTTATATGGACCAGCCCTCACTTGGGGCTTGGTGTGGTAAATTGGCGCTACAGCCATATTTATATGGACCAGCCCTCACATGGTGTGGTAAATTGGCACTACAGCCATATTTATATGGACCAGCCCTCACTTGGGGCTTGGTGTGGTAAATTGGCGCTACAGCCATATTTATATGGACCAGCCCTCACATGGTGTGGTAAATTGGCGCTACAGCCATATTTATATGGACCAGCCCTCACTTGGGGCTTGGTGTGGTAAATTGGCGCTACAGCCATATTTATATGGACCAGCCCTCACTTGGGGCTTGGTGTGGTAAATTGGCACTACAGCCATATTTATATGGACAAGCCATCACATGGTGTGGTAAATTGGTGCTACAGCCATATTTATATGGACCAGCCCTCACATGGTGTGGTAAATTGGCGCTACAGCCATATTTATATGGACCAGCCCTCACATGGTGTGATAAATTGGCACTAGAGCCATATTTATACGGACCAGCCCTCACATGGTGTGGTAAATTGGCGCTACAGCCATATTTATATGGACCAGCCCTCACATGGTGTGGTAAATTGGCGCTACAGCCATATTTATATAGACCTGCCCTCACTTGGGGCTTGGTGTGGTAAATTGGCGTTACAGCCATATTTATACGGACCAGCCCTCACATGGTGTGGTAAATTGGCGCTACAGCCATATTTATATGGACCAGCCCTCACATGGTGTGGTAAATTGGCGCTACAGTCATATTTATATAGACCTGCCCTCACTTGGGGCTTGGTGTGGTAAATTGGCGCTACAGCCATATTTATATGGACCAGCAATCACATGGTGTGGTAAATTGACACTACAGCCATATTTATATAGACCTGCCATCACTTGGGGCTTGGTGTGGTAAATTGGCGCTACAGCCATATTTATATGGACCAGCCCTCACATGGTGTGGTAAATTGGCGCTACAGCCATATTTATATGGACCAGCCCTCACATGGTGTGATAAATTGGTGCTACAGCCATATTTATATGGACCAGCCCTCACATGGGGCTTGGTGTGGTAAATTGGTGCTACAGCCATATTTATATGGACCAGCCCTCACATGGTGTGGTAAATTGGCGCTACAGCCATATTTATATGGACCAGCCCTCACATGGTGTGGTAAATTGGTGCTACAGCCATATTTATATGGACCAGCCCTCACATGGTGTGATAAATTGGTGCTACAGCCATATTTATATGGACCTGCCCTCACTTCAGGCTTGGTGTGATAAATTGGCACTAGAGCCATATTTATATAGACCTGCCCTCACTTGGGGCTTGGTGTGGTAAATTGGCGCTACAGCCATATTTATATGGACCAGCCCTCACATGGTGTGGTAAATTGGCGATACAGCCATATTTATATGGACCAGCCCTCACTTGGGGGCTTGGTGTGGTAAATTGGCGCTACAGCCATATTTATATGGACCAGCCCTCACATGGTGTGGTAAATTGGCGCTACAGCCATATTTATATAGACCTGCCCTCACTTGGGGCTTTGTGTGGTAAATTGGCGCTACAGCCATATTTATATGGACCAGCCCTCACATGGTGTGGTAAATTGGCGCTACAGCCATATTTATATGGACCAGCCCTCACATGGTGTGATAAATTGGTGCTACAGCCATATTTATATGGACCAGCCCTCACATGGTGTGGTAAATTGGCGCTACAGCCATATTTATATAGACCTGCCCTCACTTGGGGCTTGGTGTGGTAAATTGGCGCTACAGCCATATTTATATGGACCAGCCCTCACATGGTGTGGTAAATTGGCGCTACAGCCATATTTATATAGACCTGCCCTCACTTGGGGCTTGGTGTGGTAAATTGGCACTACAGCCATATTTATATGGACCAGCCCTCACATGGTGTGGTAAATTGGCGATACAGCCATATTTATATGGACCAGCCCTCACTTGGGGGCTTGGTGTGGTAAATTGGCGCTACAGCCATATTTATATGGACCAGCCCTCACATGGTGTGGTAAATTGGCGATACAGCCATATTTATATGGACCAGCCCTCACATGGTGTGGTAAATTGGTGATACAGCCATATTTATATGGACCAGCCCTCACATGGTGTGGTAAATTGGCGCTACAGCCATATTTATATGGACCAGCCCTCACATGGTGTGGTAAATTGGCGATACAGCCATATTTATATGGACCAGCCCTCACATGGTGTGGTAAATTGGTGATACAGCCATATTTATATGGACCAGCCCTCACATGGTGTGGTAAATTGGCGCTACAGCCATATTTATATAGACCTGCCCTCACTTGGGGCTTGGTGTGGTAAATTGGCGCTACAGCCATATTTATATGGACCTGCCCTCACTTGGTGTGGTAAATTGGCGATACAGCCATATTTATATGGACCAGCCCTCACATGGTGTGGTAAATTGGCGATACAGCCATATTTATATGGACCAGCCCTCACTTGGGGGCTTGGTGTGGTAAAATGGCACTAGATCCATATTTATATAGACCTGCCCTCACTTGGAGCTTGATGTGGTAAATGTCAGCTGGCTGGCTTTACCTCCTAAGATATTTTCTGGTAGCCATTTTCTGGCAACCCACGTCAGTCTTTAAATTATGTCTGGATTTTTTTATGTTTGCTCGTTTTGAACTCAAGCGTAGTCCATACACATGCTCCCACTTCTAGTGCACTGGATGGAATTTTTTGCGGATTAGCTTTCCCTATTACCAGTGTCCCTCGCCATCAAGCAAACCCTCTCTGACTTCTGATGTACTTGTAATTTACGCCTCAAAGTCAAGGATGAGAAGTCAACATTTTATTCCGACTGACCGGTGTAGGGTTTAGCCTGCTACCTTGGCACCAGCACACTGGAAGTTTCAGAATGAGTGCTCTTCACCTGGTTGTGAATTCAAACCCGTGTCGGCTGGGCCGGCAGGCAAGCCTTTAGCCACTTTGCTAATGCAACTTCTGTCGAGATGTAGGTCCTGTTTGGAAGGTCCGAGTTGTTGCATTGTTGTTTTATGTCATGTATTTGGTATTTTGTTTGTTTTGTTGTTGTTATTAGATCAGATTAATGGGGTGGAGATCTCCGTGATGATGTAGTTAAGCCATCTGCCTCGTGCTGTGAAAGTTGTGGGTTCATTTTTGCACTCCGTTGTTCGGACCATGATTTCAGATTTTCCTGATGCCCTCAGAGGTCAAGGCTGGAGCAACGGAGGTCACACTTTGAGATGCTGTAGGCAGTATGTTTGCCGTTCTGCAGAGAGAGACTGAGCCAGGTGGAGTCAAACCCAGTGCAATGAAGCCTGACCTCTCACCTTTTTACCTTTTAGGTATAAGATGGAAAAGTATATTTTTAGCGTCTTTTAAGTGCCATGGTTGGTCAGGGTTATTAAATTCTGATATGTAATTTTTGACGTATTGATAATTTTTTAAACATTTTACAAACATCTTGTAGTTTTCTATTGAGTTGTTTGTGTATACATTTTGTATGTTATTTTGTATTGCTAGAGGCAGTGTTTTGTGAATGTTATAGAATTGTATGCAGAAGACAAGTAAATTTGCAGTTTTCACATTCTTCTGTAACTGAATATACAAACATATTTGTTTATCTTTCCTTGACATTATTCTTAACCATTGGCCATAGATGAAACAGACTCTCTGTCTTGTGTGCTTGGCATAACGACATACGCTGTCTAGATTTGAGAAAGTAGAATCACTGACATTAAAGGTTGATAAATGACTGCAGGATTCTGGTCCAAAATGGCAATTAGGCTATTGATGCCTCTGGAGTGTATTTGCTTCTGGCTACAGTGTGCTTGTGCATTTTCCTCATGTTGGACTGGTAGTGCATGGTTCTGTTGCCCAGCTACTCAGTCAGTGCTTGTAGTGACACCGTGAGCTGTGAATTTTGTGGGGAATGCATTTTCATCTGTCTACGGTTGTTTGCATTGTGAACTGCATTTTCAGAAAATTGAGGGATAGCCGGTTGCTGAGTTGGCTGGTTTTGCCTTATACAGTAATGTGTGTACAACTGCTGGTTTTCTAGTGACTACCATTTCCATCGACGATGAACTGTAATTTTAATGGCAGACTGTTGTGTTGACATTCTGGTAGTGGCCTTATGCATGTTTGCCTGTGCATGGTGTTGGCTTATTTGGACTACCGTCTGTTCCATTTTCCACATGGGACAGTTAGGAGCATTTTGTGATGTTCACTGGCACAGGAGGAGAGCATTATAGTGTGACCATTTACTGTGAAGTTGGAACTGCGACTGACTGACAGAAATAAAGATAAAAAATTAAATAAAGAGAATAAACACAGAATCAGGTATTAAATATCAACCAATTATTTAATTTGGGAAAGTAGAATAGTTATAGTTAATCAACAGATTATCCTCACTGCACATTAAACCTTTCAGGCCATGAGTGCTCAGTCTCTCCCTGAGCATGTAGCAGATTATGAATGCCTGGGTTGATTGCTACATCCTGTAAATGACATGTAACTGTTTTTGTTTTGTATTTGTGAGGGTTCAACGTGATATCCTCTTTCATACAAGAAGTCGAGTGACTTGTTTTTCAGGATCGCAACCAATCTGATATTGTTGTGTATATTTTTATATATTTAATAATCTAATGCTTCTAACTCTTACTGATATATGGACGCAAATCAATCCTAGTTAATTTAGTCACAGCGTCTGTGTTTATTAGTCCATTATTTGATTTTTATAGATTAAACTGTTTAAATTGTTTATTATTGTTTTTACACTGTACTATTTGGTTTGTTGGGACTGCTGTCTGTTTCTCTATTCACGTGGGACATTGAGGAGCATTTTGTGTGGTATTCGCAGGTATAGGAGTGGAGCAATTATGGGATGACCCATTGATATGTTGTTGGAATAGTGATTAAGTAACTAATTTACATGGCAGAAGTGAAATAGAAATCAAAAAGAGAATAGGAATGGCCAAAAATGCTTTCACATCTAGAGAGATTAATAACGCATTAAAAATGATAATTGTCAAATGTTATGTATATTAAACACTATTTTATGGCGCGGAAGCCTGGACATTGAGCAGGCAACTAGAAGGTCGAATAGATGCCCTGGAGATGTGGATATACAGACGAATATGTTGTATTTCATGGAAATAAAAACAAATGCAGAGGTTCTAGGAAAACTGGGAATGAAAAGAGAGTTGATGAAAGAAATAAAATAGAGGCAAGTGAAATATTTCGACCATGTTAAAAGACATAACACTCCTATAAAACTATACTGGAGGGCAAGGTTGAGGGCAAGCGAGCAAGTGGTAGACAATGATATAAGTGGGAAGATAACATCAAGAGATGAACGAACATCAGTCAGACAGAATGTACAGTCAGGGCGAGAGACAGACAGTGTTGGAGATCCATTGCAGCCAACCTTCATTGTGGAGACGGCACCTGATTGATTGATGGAACTAATTTACAGTGAGCTATTTGTGACACTGCATGTGTGTTACAGGCACCTTACTGTTGACAGACGGCAGGAGTACATGCAGACACCATTACACACAGTTGTGTTGATGATGGTGCAGTTATGTACTCAACCATGACTGAAAGGTTGTGATATCTGCCCCTGGCTGACAAGGTACCAAGTTCGAGCCCTGCAAAGAGATGGGAATTTGTCCAGGAACTTTGAATATCTAATGATATCACATGTTTGGAGGGGAAGAGAGGTGGGGGAAATGAAGAGAAAAGATGCTGTATAGTTTGGCATCATGGGAGGGTTGAACATCGGTATCATAAATGAATGCAGTACACGTGACAGACGGCTGTGGACAGACATGATGACCAAAGCCATATGGCTTGGGCTATAGGATGATTGACAGTACAAGAGGCTGACAGCTGCGCACAGACATGATAAACAACACGACACAGCATGGAATATATGAAGACTGGCTAAACATGAGAAAATAAGGCTGTAGACAGACATGATGACTGAAGCCATACAGCTTGAATTATATGAAATTAGCAAGTGCATGAGACAGAAGGCTGTGCACAGACATGATAACTAAAGCCAAACAGGATGAACTATACTAGTTTGGTATTACGGGAAACAGAAGGCTGTGGACAGACATGATCACCAAGGCCACACGGCATGGACTATAAGAAGATTGGCAGTACACGAGACAGAAGGCTGTGCACAGACATGATCACCAATGCCACATGGAAGGACTATAAGAAGATTGGCAGTACACGAGACAGAAGGCTGTGCACAGACATGATCACCAAGGCCACACGACATGGACTATAAGAAGATTGGCGTACAAGAGACAGAAGACTGTGGACAGACATGATAACTAATGCCTAACAGGATGAACCATAAGAATAATAAGTCACATATGAGTATATGTATCTGTTTATTGTTGTTTATTGTATTGTTGTTACATATTGATGTCTCTTTAGTGGACTTGGGTCTCATTGAGCTGTCCGTATTGATACACTAGTCTAAAACTTGAGCAAGTGTTGCCATTTAGTCGCTAGTCATTGGGAATACTGTGTTAGATGAGCATAAGTTGTTTTTGTTTTTTAGCATGTTTTATTGCCATCCTTGACTTGTATGTTTTGATGCTATTTTGTATATAATGGTGTTTGAAAGTAATTTTGAGTGTACTGGTGTTTGAACATAATTTTGTAAATACCAGTTTTTGAACATAATTTTGCTTGAATACTTTGTTGGAAGGTGATGTGCTTTTAGTGTTTACGGTACTGCATCATGCACTTGATTTATTGCCTGGCATATTTCGCTGCATCTCGTCAGGTGCATACTGCAGATAAATATGCGAAGTGAAGAAATACATGATACTGTGGCTGAAATATGACGTACGTCGTCACTGATGTTGTTCAAATGTGGAGAAACATTATCTATATCTTTAAGGACGTCAAACACTTAACAGGAAGTCCTTCTGTTTACACAGCCATGGCTGGAAACGACTAATAGATAATGCTTCAGTATATTTTAGCAATCGATTATTGTTTGTCGAATACAGTATACAGCATGCAGTCTGTTTGTTAACTCTTTTATTGCTAATCAGCAAATGTTCCATGATGGCCCCAATTCGACATATTATGATCTGTCGACTGCACAGAGAAGAATAACTCTCTTTTCCACCCACACTGGTATATGTTTGGCTACTCGATTTGCTAATTGTCTTTCCGTTCTACCTATGTAAGTTGCTTGGCACTCATACTGGAATTTATACACTTGATTTATGTTTGTTACTTTGTAAATATGGTTCTTTTATATATTAGAATGTGTCATGTTAGGCTATTCAGTATAAATACTGACATATAGTTTTTGAAATCATAAATCGAGCTTTGTGTCTGAATATAAATATTTTCTTGAGATATTAATGTGGTGGTTTTCCCTTGCCTTGCTCATTCACATAGGAGATTCATATGCTTAGGTTATTCACGATGAAGACTGGCAAACAGTTTATTTGTTTTGTGAATAATCACTTTAGCTTTGGGGCTGAACATAAATGTACTGAATATAAATGTATTCTTGAGATATTAATGTGGTAGTTCCCCCTTGCCTTGCTTATCCATATAAGAGATTTACAAGCTATACATATTTTATTATGGGTATTTTTTATAATTTGTGGAATTTTGCCAGAGCAGCCACTGATTTCAGTCTACTTTTTACAATATTTAACTGCCAAGGGTTCTTAAACATGCACACAGGCAGGCCTCCCATTTGTTGTCCTAAACCATGAAGGCTAAAGATCCGATCAATGTAAGAATCGTGGCATAGCTAGGAACAAGCAAGGGAAGTAATCGCTGCCCTTCTGCCCTAGAGCTAGGAACAAGCCAGGGGAGTAATCGCTGCCCTTCTGCCCTAGTTTGGAGAGTGCCAGACTGTTCAGTTCTGCAGTAAAAGTCATCCTGGGTGATCATCTGGAGTATTCAAACACACACACTTAAATGCTGGCTGCCCCTAACTGTATAACCTGCCTTCATCTCAGGTTAGAATGGGTTGTTGTGCAAAACCTTTTGTGTGTCTGTCGGTAGGTCCAGTCTCCTCTTAGATACATGGTGCTGGACCCACATTTGTATAGCATTAGTGGGTGGTTGGGTCTGTATCACACTTTTACTTCCCAAGATATTTTCTGGGGTCTGTGTTAGATGGGTCATCCTGGGAGAACCCACCACAGTTTTATAAACCCACTTCCATACGTACATGACAGTGTGTGTAATTAACTATTTTATCTGTTATTTGTTAAAAGAGCTGACATCATGACACCACAGACTTATACTCACTGTACAGTTTACACATTTTGTGTGGGGATTAGTTTTAGTAGCAAAATCAAACTCAGTTACCACATAACATTTGTTATGTGACCCATGATAATCAAATGATATTAAGATTGAATGTGTCTTCATTGTTGAGTTAAACAATTATATGAGTATTAGAAACTGCCACTATTTTGTCACAGTTTAACAAACTAAATGTTTTTGAATAACAAAGACACAAACAATAGATTACACAATTTATTGCCTGGTATATTTTGCTGCATCTTCTCAGGTACATACTGTAGAAATCACACAATATAAACTAAAGTAATGAGATAAATCCTTCAATCTGAAATATACAAATATTTGCACAGTAATTGCAATAGTCTACCAGGGTAATTTTAAACTGACTATCATGTCTTTCTGTTTGCACAAGACTGGTTTCTGCAGATTGAACAAAATAGAACACATGCAAACATGTTTCTGTGAAATGTCTATCAGTTTTTGTTGGGTATTAATGCAGTCAGTGGATGTGCTAGTGTAACGGTTAGGACGTTAAACTTAATGGCTTGCGTGCGGCCAGGCGAGGGTTCAAGTTTAGGCTGGCCTTTGGCTACATGAGGGGAAGACTAGTGACCCAATTGCTGCATGCATCCACGGCTGAGACTTGAGATGCAACATCAGGCTCCTGCCGCAGGACTTGATGTTTGTGATGTAATCATGTGAAGGTTGGGTGATGAAGTAATCATCATTCTTATCAGCTTGGCTTATGATGATGTCAGAGACTGAACAAATCCATTAATTTCTGCACATTTTGTGGTCTGAATTATAATTCCCAGTTTTGTTTGGCACGTGAGAGATCGCAAAACTGGAGACGCAAGCAAAACTGTAACCTAAGTTTGGGGGGGGGGGGGTGTAGCATCATGGAAATACCAAGTCTCACTGTAGGCTTGCATTGTGTTGTTTCAGCTGGGAAGATGTCTATATGCACAACTTAGCAGAAACGTGATCTCACCCTCTCACAGCACATTCCCTCATATTGCGGGACATGAAGGGTTCATCTTGAGAGTTTATAGTTCCAGGGAGAGTATAATTCCAGAGAGTTTATAGTTATAGAAAGTTTATAGTTCCAGGGAGAGTATAATTCCAGAGAGTTTATAGTTATAGAAAGTTTATAGTTCCAGGGAGAGTATAATTCCAGAGAGTTTATAGTTATAGAAAGTTTATAGTTCCTGAGAGTTTATAGATCCAGAGAGTTTTGTTCTAGAGTTTATGCTTCTAGAGAGGTTATATTTCCAGAGGCTATATAGTTTTAGAAAGTTTATAGTTCCAGACATTTTATAGTTCTCGAGAGTTTATATTTCTAATGCGTTTATAGTTAGATAGTTGTAGTTCCAGAGAGTTTATAGTTCTAGAAAGTTTATAGTTTGAAACAGTTTATAGTTCCAGAGAATTTATATTTCTGGAGAAATTATAGTTCTAGAAAGTTTATAGTTAGTGTTTATAGTTCTAGAAAGTTTATTGTTATAAAGTTTATATTTCTAAAACGTCAACAGGGTCGACTTCATTGTACCGGGTGTTATCCCATATGGCTCGGTCTCTTTCCGCAGCGCGAAAAGTGTCGCACCAAGCACAAACTCCATAGCTCTAGCGACGACCCACAAGTCTCAGAATAATTTCACTCATGAACCGAAGGACGTGGCCCGGAATTGAACCCACAACCTTCAGAGCCCAAGTCAAACGGCTTGACCACTTCGCCACGGAGACTCCCGAGTTTTTATTTCTTGAAAGTTTATAGTTCTGGAGAGTTTATAGTTCTAGAGAGTTTATTGTTCTAGATTTTATAGCTCTAGAAAGTTTATACTTCTGGAGAATTTATAGTGTTAGAAAGCTTATAGTTCTAGAAATGTTATAGTTTGAGAGAGTTTATAGTTCCACAAAATCTATAGTTCTGGAGAGTTTATAGTTCTAGTCAGTTTATAGGCAAATGAATGAATCACCAAATAACGAAAAGTAGATTGTGAGCTTTACTAGAACACAATTACAAGAGACAAAATGGATGTTGCGGCCAAAGCCTTCATCAGCACAGAACAAACAAACACAAACCGACACAACTACATGAAAAACACTACATAAAAATATTAAAGTTACTTATCTGTATCCTTGTTTGGCTGAATACGTCTTGAGCGGCTATCAGTGGATGGAATTAACTTGATGTGTGAGTTTATAGTACGAGAATCTATAGTTCTAGTTTATAGTTTAAAACTATAGTTCTATAGATTATACTTCTAGAGAGTTTATAGTTCTAGAGAAATTATTCTTCAGTGGTTATCTAAGAACGGGCTCAGTTTATTGTTTACAACAAAATTAACAGTATAAATGTATACAAATTTATACTTTTTAAATAGTTGATTGTATGAGTTTGAGTTTTTAACAGTTTTTTTTTTAATTGGTTGTCAGAATGAGAATATACCTTCTTCATCTTCTTGAATATATATGAATTTATGAATTAAATGTTAAAATGCATGTATAATATACTGGATTAGAGTATATGTTGATCACAAAAGCTCCGTGGGTGTGCTATTATATGTGCATGACAATTCTAACCTGAAGAAGAATGTGGGTATTTATTTAAAACATTGCTCACATCCAGGTAATTTTATTGTGATTTGAGAAATCAACATTTTATAAGTATATTTAGAATCCATGTTTTTAAACTAATTGTACTATTCGATTATATTTTTACGTTTGTAAAAGTAATATTCCTTGTTTTATAAACGTAATATTCCTTGCTTTATGAACGTAATATTCCCTGATTTACATTTGTGTATAAATTAGATATTTTGTTTGTATATTTGATGTGTAATTTACTTAAAGAAAGCAGAAATGTTACTGTTTACGTAATGTTTGTGTAACTATGAATCATTTTGTAAAGCATACCATTGTTGTGTAGTTAATTCTTGGAATTAGATATTTTGTTTGTGCATATGTTGTCTCAATTCACACAGAAAATCAGAAGTTTATTGGTCAAAACAATATATTCCCTTTGTGAATGTCAACACAGAAGTCACAGACAAAAGGTTGCACAGTTTATTGCCTGACGTATTTTGCTGCATCTCATCAGGTGCATACTGCAGAGTTAATTATTACATGAAGTGAATAAGTGTATGATTCTGTGTGTTGTAACTACTGAAGGGAAACTTGTCTCATAAATCCAGCTGGGGTTGGGGTTGATTGCCATGTCCTGCAAAGGTTACTCAACTGTGTTTTAACTGATTCAATGCCAGCGGATGATTAACTGCCTTAAGCGACTTTCAGTATCTGGCGTGGGCTTATATATTGCCAAAATATTGTCATTGTGTTATAATACAACATGTATACTACAGGGTGTATTTTTAATGACTGTGGGGTGTTTGTAAATATTGCCGTTCCAAGTTTTGTATTTTTCTTTTACGTTGCATGAGTTCACAGAGGGTAAATACAAAACATGGAATGGCAATATTTAAAAAAAAACCCGCAGTCATTAAAAATACACCCTATACCGTATTAACAACTCTTAATTAATAACTGTGACACGCTCCTACTTCCCATTTGCTGGCATCCATTTTTGTTTGGTAGAAACTTACTTTTTATTTAACACTGAATCAGTTAAGTATTTCAGTCAAAGGATAATTTATTTATTTACTTTATATGATATATAATCCTACAGTATGCACCAGATGAGATGCAGTGAAATATGCCAGGCAATAAATCCTGCAACCTGTTGTGTGTGGCTTCTGTGCTTGTCAGTTTATTGTTGTTTCAATGATTGTTGTGTCGTTTGCTACATTATTTACAATTGATGCCCTTGATATAATTGGCTGTACACAAATTATGAGAACATGATTTTGTACTTCACACAGATGAACAGATGTATTTGTTGTATTTTAATAACATACATTATTATAGTTGATAATGCAGATTGCTTGTACACTGATTTAGTTGTATATTTCATCATGCGGTTTTATTGTAAAATTGACCATTGAGTTTGTCAGATGTAAGTTTCTGTCCCTAACATTTGGTTTGTGGAGTTGGTGTGCCTGCCTGTGTAACTTGAATGGATGGCTGTTCTAACTTACTAGTCTAGAGATTGTAACGGAAACAGCATGGCATGACATTTTCAAACCTATCCTTAAACTGTTCATCTGGGCCGCCCTCTGAATGTTTGGGGGCAGGGGTTTCCATGGCAAAGTGCTTGAGCTGCTAGCCCCGTGCTCCAAAGGTTGTGGGGTTGAATCTAGACTGTTATTTGGTTCACAAGTGCATTATTTTCAGAAACTCTTACAGGTTGTTGCTGGAGCTACACAGTTCATTCTTAATGCACTTTTGGCACACTTTCAATAGGCACTTTGATGCACCTTTGACAGGTACCTTAGTGCACTTTCAGCAGGCACTTTCAGTAGGCACTTTCAGCACACTTTCAGCAGGTACTTTGGTGCACTTTCAACAAGCATTTTAGTGCACTTTCAGAAGGCACTTTGATGCACTTTCAGCAAGCACTTTAGTGCACTTTCAGCAAGCACTTTAGTGCACTTTCAGCAAGCACTTTAGTGCACTTTCAGCAGGCACTTTGGTGCACTTTCAGCAGGCACTTTTGGCACACTTTCAACAAGCACTTTAGTGCACTTTCAGCAGGCACTTTGGTGCACTTTCAACAAGCACTTTAGTGCACTTTCGACAAGCACTTTAGTGCACTTTCAGAAGGCACTTTGGTGCACTTTCGGCAAGCACTTTCAGCAGGCACTTTTGGCACACTTTCAGCAAGCACTTTAGTGCACTTTCAGCAGGCACTTTCAGCACACTTTTAGCAGGCACTTTTGGCACACTTTCAGCAGGCACTTTAGTGCACTTTCAGCAGGAACTTTGGCACACTTTCAGCAGGCATTTTGGTGTACATTCAGCAGGCTGTGCTGTGAAGAGATTCAGCACCATATGGGATAATACCCATTGCAATGAAGTCAACCCTCTCGACTTTAAACGCCCATGTTATATATGGGGGATTCATATGACAATTTTACACATGGCATTGTCATATAGTTTAGCAGTTTTGTTTCTGAGGGCATCAAGTGTGTCTGCCAGGTGCCATCACGGTGCAGATGAGCCACATGATTGTCACGTCAGAAATTGAAAAACCACTGCGAGAGCTGGTAGGTGGACAAGCTCATGATGTGGTACAGGGAGTAGCTAGACATGTAGCCAGAGAAATTCTTGTCCACTTTGTATGTGCTTGTATCATATACAGCGGTGACTGCACTGGAAAATGGAACTCTTGTGTGTCACTGATTGTTAATAAATGTGAAAAAGATATGTAAGATTTTCTTGTGAACCACTTGTATATAAATGGATACATTAATTTGCTGGATCACATTGTGGATTTTGATGTGGGTTAACTGTGTGGATATATGTAGGTTTTGAGAGAGAGAGTGAGAGAGAGAATGGGGGAGACACACACACAGGCAGAGAGGGAGGGAGGGAGGGAGACACACACACAGACAAGGAGGGAGAGAGACACACACAGACAAGGAGGGGAGAGAGAGAGAGAGACACACACACACATAAGAGGGAAAGAGAGAGTTAATTTTTGTATAACTGTTTTTTTTGCATACCCATGACTCAAAGCACAGGGAAAAATATATAGTGAGAATGCAGCAGTGAGAGTGGGTGACAGAAAAATGTTTATGGAGAAAAAACTTGAGAGTGACGGAAAATGCCTTCAGAACAATCCTTTTAAAAGGTGCATTTATATTTTCTAATTTATGTGTTGAATTTAATATTTGTGCATTGTTAAATTAAACAAAAACAATCAATAAGTTTTCATGTTTTAATGTATTAATTTTCACTGTTATATTCATGCATATATATGTCTGCATACTTTTTTTGATTTTATACACATATTTGAGTTGTTGTTTTTTATGTTACCATTCCTTTACATGTTCGAGTGACACTGTTGGTTGTAATAGTCTGAGATTATTGGTTGTAAATGATAGTCTGAGATTATTGGCTGTAAAAGATAGTCTGAGATGATTGGTTGTAAACGATAGTCTGAGACTATTTTCTGTAAACTATAGTCTGAGATGATTGGTTATAAATGATAGTCTTAGAGTATTGGTTGTAAACAATAATCTGAGAGTATTGGCTGTAAATGGTAGTCAGAGAGCATTGGTTGTAACTGACAGTATGAGAGTATTGATTGTAAATAATCGCACCCACTAATCAGTGACCAGTTTGAAATAAACAATGAAGGCTACCATGTGGATGCCAGGTACTTCTGTATTTGCCGTATGTGTTAGAATGTGAACACAACAAGCCCATGACATCATTTTAAACCATTATCTCTGGCAAGTGGACGGGTTTTCTGGAAGGAACAGACTTGGAGACATCGTCGGGCAGACGCTGTGTAGAGTACATGCAAGTAAAGTCAGTAGAGGACCCTTCAATGCACAGTGTAGAGTACACACAAGTCGAGTCAGTGAAGGAGACTTCAACACACAGTGTAGAGTACATTCAAGTAAAGTCAGTAGAGGACCCTTCAACGCACAGTGTAGAGTACACACAAGTCGAGTCAGTGAAGGAGACTTCAACACACAGTGTAGAGTACACACAAGTCGAGTCAGTGAAGGAGACTTCAACACACAGTGTAGAGTACACACAAGTCGAGTCAGTGAAGGAGACTTCAACACACAGTGTAGAATACACACAAGTCGAGTCAGTGAAGGAGACTTCAACACACAGTGTAGAGTACACACAAGTCGAGTCAGTGAAAGAGACTTCAACACACAGTGTAGAGTACACACAAGTCGAGTCAGTGAAGGAGACTTCAACACACAGTGTAGAGTACACACAAGTCGAGTCAGTGAAGGAGACTTCAACACACAGTGTAGAGTACACACAAGTCGAGTCAGTGAAGGAGACTTCAACACACAGTGTAGAGTACACACAAGTCGAGTCAGTGAAGGAGACTTCAACACACAGTGTAGAGTACACACAAGTCGAGTCAGTGAAAGAGACTTCAACACACAGTGTAGAGTACACACAAGTCGAGTCAGTGAAAGAGACTTCAACACACAGTGTAGAGTACACACAAGTCGAGTCAGTGAAGGAGACTTCAACACACAGTGTAGAGTACACACAAGTCGAGTCAGTGAAGGAGACTTCAACACACAGTGTAGAGTACACACAAGTCGAGTCAGTGAAGGAGACTTCAACACACAGTGTAGAGTACACACAAGTCGAGTCAGTGAAGGAGACTTCAACACACAGTGTAGAGTACACACAAGTCGAGTCAGTGAAGGAGACTTCAACACACAGTGTAGAGTACACACAAGTAGAGTCAGTGAAGGAGACTTCAACACACAGTGTAGAATACACACAAGTCGAGTGAGTGAAGGAGACTTCAACACACAGTGTAGAATACACACAAGTCGAGTGAGTGAAGGAGACTTCAACACACAGTGTAGAATACACACAAGTCGAGTCAGTGAAGGAGACTTCAACACACAGTGTAGAATACACACAAGTCGAGTCAGTGAAGGAGACTTCAACACACAGTGTAGAATACACACAAGTCGAGTGAGTGAAGGAGACTTCAACACACAGTGTAGAATACACACAAGTCGAGTGAGTGAAGGAGACTTCAACACACAGTGTAGAATACACACAAGTCGAGTCAGTGAAGGAGACTTCAACACACAGTGTAGAGTACACACAAGTCGAGTCAGTGAAGGAGACTTCAACACACAGTGTAGAGTACACACAAGTCGAGTCAGTGAAGGAGACTTCAACACACAGTGTAGAGTACACACAAGTCGAGTCAGTGAAGGAGACTTCAACACACAGTGTAGAGTACACACAAGTCGAGTCAGTGAAGGAGACTTCAACACACAGTGTAGAGTACACACAAGTAGAGTCAGTGAAAGAGACTTCAACACAGTGTAGAGTACACACAAGTAGAGTCAGTAAAGGACACTTCATCATGTCATAAATCATAGTGGTTACATGGCCTGAATCCTGGACCTTGTACTCAAGACAGGAAACAAAGCTGAATTCCTTCCACATGAGATGTCTGAGACGTATCCTGGGCATATCATGGAAAGACCACATAACAAACAACGTGCTTGAAAGAGCAGATATTATCACAGTGCACACCCTCCTCAAGCAGAGACGCCTCCAGTGGTTGGGCCACGTATCCCGAATGGAGGATGAACGTATTCCCAAAGATCTCCTATACGGAGAACTAGCCACAGGGAAGAGGCCAACCGGAAGACCCTAGATGTGATATAGGGATGTGTGTACACAAGATATGAAAACCCTTGGCATAGATCCAGACACGTGGGAAAGAGTTGCAACAGAGAGATGTTCCTGGAGAAGAGATGTACGAAACGGACTGGTGCTCTTTGAGCGCAATCTGATCCAACAAACTGAGGATAGGCGGCACAGGCATAGAATGCAGTCACTTACTGCGGTGCCTGCCTCATCTTACAGATGCGGAAACTGTGACAGTCTCGCATTGGACTATACAGTCACCAGCGGTGCTGTCAGGCACCTCCCAAGCGGCACAACTCTATAGTCCTTCAGTTACCTCCCCAGCGGCACAACTCTATAGTCCTTCAGTTACCTCCCCAGCGGCACAACTCTATAGTCCTTCAGTTACCTCCCCAGCGGCACAACTCTATAGTCCTTCAGTTACCTCCCCAGCGGCACAACTCTATAGTCCTTCAGTTACCTCCCCAGCGGCACAACTCTATAGTCCTTCAGTTACCTCCCCAGCGGCACAACTCTATAGTCCTTCAGTTACCTCCCCAGCGGCACAACTCTATAGTCCTTCAGTTACCTCCCCAGCGGCACAACTCTATAGTCCTTCAGTTACCTCCCCAGCGGCACAACTCTATAGTCCTTCAGTTACCTCCCCAGCGGCACAACTCTATAGTCCTTCAGTTACCTCCCCAGCGGCACAACTCTATAGTCCTTCAGTTACCTCCCCAGCGGCACAACTCTATAGTCCTTCAGTTACCTCCCCAGCGGCACAACTCTATAGTCCTTCAGTTACCTCCCCAGCGGCACAACTCTATAGTCCTTCAGTTACCTCCCCAGCGGCACAACTCTATAGTCCTTCAGTTACCTCCCCAGCGGCACAACTCTATAGTCCTTCAGTTACCTCCCCAGCGGCACAACTCTATAGTCCTTCAGTTACCTCCCCAGCGGCACAACTCTATAGTCCTTCAGTTACCTCCCCAGCGGCACAACTCTATAGTCCTTCAGTTACCTCCCCAGCGGCACAACTCTATAGTCCTTCAGTTACCTCCCCAGCGGCACAACTCTATAGTCCTTCAGTTACCTCCCCAGCGGCACAACTCTATAGTCCTTCAGTTACCTCCCCAGCGGCACAACTCTATAGTCCTTCAGTTACCTCCCCAGCGGCACAACTCTATAGTCCTTCAGTTACCTCCCCAGCGGCACAACTCTATAGTCCTTCAGTTACCTCCCCAGCGGCACAACTCTATAGTCCTTCAGTTACCTCCCCAGCGGCACAACTCTATAGTCCTTCAGTTACCTCCCCAGCGGCACAACTCTATAGTCCTTCAGTTACCTCCCCAGCGGCACAACTCTATAGTCCTTCAGTTACCTCCCCAGCGGCACAACTCTATAGTCCTTCAGTTACCTCCCCAGCGGCACAACTCTATAGTCCTTCAGTTACCTCCCCAGCGGCACAACTCTATAGTCCTTCAGTTACCTCCCCAGCGGCACAACTCTATAGTCCTTCAGTTACCTCCCCAGCGGCACAACTCTATAGTCCTTCAGTTACCTCCCCAGCGGCACAACTCTATAGTCCTTCAGTTACCTCCCCAGCGGCACAACTCTATAGTCCTTCAGTTACCTCCCCAGCGGCACAACTCTATAGTCCTTCAGTTACCTCCCCAGCGGCACAACTCTATAGTCCTTCAGTTACCTCCCCAGCGGCACAACTCTATAGTCCTTCAGTTACCTCCCCAGCGGCACAACTCTATAGTCCTTCAGTTACCTCCCCAGCGGCACAACTCTATAGTCCTTCAGTTACCTCCCCAGCGGCACAACTCTATAGTCCTTCAGTTACCTCCCCAGCGGCACAACTCTATAGTCCTTCAGTTACCTCCCCAGCGGCACAACTCTATAGTCCTTCAGTTACCTCCCCAGCGGCACAACTCTATAGTCCTTCAGTTACCTCCCCAGCGGCACAACTCTATAGTCCTTCAGTTACCTCCCCAGCGGCACAACTCTATAGTCCTTCAGTTACCTCCCCAGCGGCACAACTCTATAGTCCTTCAGTTACCTCCCCAGCGGCACAACTCTATAGTCCTTCAGTTACCTCCCCAGCGGCACAACTCTATAGTCCTTCAGTTACCTCCCCAGCGGCACAACTCTATAGTCCTTCAGTTACCTCCCCAGCGGCACAACTCTATAGTCCTTCAGTTACCTCCCCAGCGGCACAACTCTATAGTCCTTCAGTTACCTCCCCAGCGGCACAACTCTATAGTCCTTCAGTTACCTCCCCAGCGGCACAACTCTATAGTCCTTCAGTTACCTCCCCAGCGGCACAACTCTATAGTCCTTCAGTTACCTCCCCAGCGGCACAACTCTATAGTCCTTCAGTTACCTCCCCAGCGGCACAACTCTATAGTCCTTCAGTTACCTCCCCAGCGGCACAACTCTATAGTCCTTCAGTTACCTCCCCAGCGGCACAACTCTATAGTCCTTCAGTTACCTCCCCAGCGGCACAACTCTATAGTCCTTCAGTTACCTCCCCAGCGGCACAACTCTATAGTCCTTCAGTTACCTCCCCAGCGGCACAACTCTATAGTCCTTCAGTTACCTCCCCAGCGGCACAACTCTATAGTCCTTCAGTTACCTCCCCAGCGGCACAACTCTATAGTCCTTCAGTTACCTCCCCAGCGGCACAACTCTATAGTCCTTCAGTTACCTCCCCAGCGGCACAACTCTATAGTCCTTCAGTTACCTCCCCAGCGGCACAACTCTATAGTCCTTCAGTTACCTCCCCAGCGGCACAACTCTATAGTCCTTCAGTTACCTCCCCAGCGGCACAACTCTATAGTCCTTCAGTTACCTCCCCAGCGGCACAACTCTATAGTCCTTCAGTTACCTCCCCAGCGGCACAACTCTATAGTCCTTCAGTTACCTCCCCAGCGGCACAACTCTATAGTCCTTCAGTTACCTCCCCAGCGGCACAACTCTATAGTCCTTCAGTTACCTCCCCAGCGGCACAACTCTATAGTCCTTCAGTTACCTCCCCAGCGGCACAACTCTATAGTCCTTCAGTTACCTCCCCAGCGGCACAACTCTATAGTCCTTCAGTTACCTCCCCAGCGGCACAACTCTATAGTCCTTCAGTTACCTCCCCAGCGGCACAACTCTATAGTCCTTCAGTTACCTCCCCAGCGGCACAACTCTATAGTCCTTCAGTTACCTCCCCAGCGGCACAACTCTATAGTCCTTCAGTTACCTCCCCAGCGGCACAACTCTATAGTCCTTCAGTTACCTCCCCAGCGGCACAACTCTATAGTCCTTCAGTTACCTCCCCAGCGGCACAACTCTATAGTCCTTCAGTTACCTCCCCAGCGGCACAACTCTATAGTCCTTCAGTTACCTCCCCAGCGGCACAACTCTATAGTCCTTCAGTTACCTCCCCAGCGGCACAACTCTATAGTCCTTCAGTTACCTCCCCAGCGGCACAACTCTATAGTCCTTCAGTTACCTCCCCAGCGGCACAACTCTATAGTCCTTCAGTTACCTCCCCAGCGGCACAACTCTATAGTCCTTCAGTTACCTCCCCAGCGGCACAACTCTATAGTCCTTCAGTTACCTCCCCAGCGGCACAACTCTATAGTCCTTCAGTTACCTCCCCAGCGGCACAACTCTATAGTCCTTCAGTTACCTCCCCAGCGGCACAACTCTATAGTCCTTCAGTTACCTCCCCAGCGGCACAACTCTATAGTCCTTCAGTTACCTCCCCAGCGGCACAACTCTATAGTCCTTCAGTTACCTCCCCAGCGGCACAACTCTATAGTCCTTCAGTTACCTCCCCAGCGGCACAACTCTATAGTCCTTCAGTTACCTCCCCAGCGGCACAACTCTATAGTCCTTCAGTTACCTCCCCAGCGGCACAACTCTATAGTCCTTCAGTTACCTCCCCAGCGGCACAACTCTATAGTCCTTCAGTTACCTCCCCAGCGGCACAACTCTATAGTCCTTCAGTTACCTCCCCAGCGGCACAACTCTATAGTCCTTCAGTTACCTCCCCAGCGGCACAACTCTATAGTCCTTCAGTTACCTCCCCAGCGGCACAACTCTATAGTCCTTCAGTTACCTCCCCAGCGGCACAACTCTATAGTCCTTCAGTTACCTCCCCAGCGGCACAACTCTATAGTCCTTCAGTTACCTCCCCAGCGGCACAACTCTATAGTCCTTCAGTTACCTCCCCAGCGGCACAACTCTATAGTCCTTCAGTTACCTCCCCAGCGGCACAACTCTATAGTCCTTCAGTTACCTCCCCAGCGGCACAACTCTATAGTCCTTCAGTTACCTCCCCAGCGGCACAACTCTATAGTCCTTCAGTTACCTCCCCAGCGGCACAACTCTATAGTCCTTCAGTTACCTCCCCAGCGGCACAACTCTATAGTCCTTCAGTTACCTCCCCAGCGGCACAACTCTATAGTCCTTCAGTTACCTCCCCAGCGGCACAACTCTATAGTCCTTCAGTTACCTCCCCAGCGGCACAACTCTATAGTCCTTCAGTTACCTCCCCAGCGGCACAACTCTATAGTCCTTCAGTTACCTCCCCAGCGGCACAACTCTATAGTCCTTCAGTTACCTCCCCAGCGGCACAACTCTATAGTCCTTCAGTTACCTCCCCAGCGGCACAACTCTATAGTCCTTCAGTTACCTCCCCAGCGGCACAACTCTATAGTCCTTCAGTTACCTCCCCAGCGGCACAACTCTATAGTCCTTCAGTTACCTCCCCAGCGGCACAACTCTATAGTCCTTCAGTTACCTCCCCAGCGGCACAACTCTATAGTCCTTCAGTTACCTCCCCAGCGGCACAACTCTATAGTCCTTCAGTTACCTCCCCAGCGGCACAACTCTATAGTCCTTCAGTTACCTCCCCAGCGGCACAACTCTATAGTCCTTCAGTTACCTCCCCAGCGGCACAACTCTATAGTCCTTCAGTTACCTCCCCAGCGGCACAACTCTATAGTCCTTCAGTTACCTCCCCAGCGGCACAACTCTATAGTCCTTCAGTTACCTCCCCAGCGGCACAACTCTATAGTCCTTCAGTTACCTCCCCAGCGGCACAACTCTATAGTCCTTCAGTTACCTCCCCAGCGGCACAACTCTATAGTCCTTCAGTTACCTCCCCAGCGGCACAACTCTATAGTCCTTCAGTTACCTCCCCAGCGGCACAACTCTATAGTCCTTCAGTTACCTCCCCAGCGGCACAACTCTATAGTCCTTCAGTTACCTCCCCAGCGGCACAACTCTATAGTCCTTCAGTTACCTCCCCAGCGGCACAACTCTATAGTCCTTCAGTTACCTCCCCAGCGGCACAACTCTATAGTCCTTCAGTTACCTCCCCAGCGGCACAACTCTATAGTCCTTCAGTTACCTCCCCAGCGGCACAACTCTATAGTCCTTCAGTTACCTCCCCAGCGGCACAACTCTATAGTCCTTCAGTTACCTCCCCAGCGGCACAACTCTATAGTCCTTCAGTTACCTCCCCAGCGGCACAACTCTATAGTCCTTCAGTTACCTCCCCAGCGGCACAACTCTATAGTCCTTCAGTTACCTCCCCAGCGGCACAACTCTATAGTCCTTCAGTTACCTCCCCAGCGGCACAACTCTATAGTCCTTCAGTTACCTCCCCAGCGGCACAACTCTATAGTCCTTCAGTTACCTCCCCAGCGGCACAACTCTATAGTCCTTCAGTTACCTCCCCAGCGGCACAACTCTATAGTCCTTCAGTTACCTCCCCAGCGGCACAACTCTATAGTCCTTCAGTTACCTCCCCAGCGGCACAACTCTATAGTCCTTCAGTTACCTCCCCAGCGGCACAACTCTATAGTCCTTCAGTTACCTCCCCAGCGGCACAACTCTATAGTCCTTCAGTTACCTCCCCAGCGGCACAACTCTATAGTCCTTCAGTTACCTCCCCAGCGGCACAACTCTATAGTCCTTCAGTTACCTCCCCAGCGGCACAACTCTATAGTCCTTCAGTTACCTCCCCAGCGGCACAACTCTATAGTCCTTCAGTTACCTCCCCAGCGGCACAACTCTATAGTCCTTCAGTTACCTCCCCAGCGGCACAACTCTATAGTCCTTCAGTTACCTCCCCAGCGGCACAACTCTATAGTCCTTCAGTTACCTCCCCAGCGGCACAACTCTATAGTCCTTCAGTTACCTCCCCAGCGGCACAACTCTATAGTCCTTCAGTTACCTCCCCAGCGGCACAACTCTATAGTCCTTCAGTTACCTCCCCAGCGGCACAACTCTATAGTCCTTCAGTTACCTCCCCAGCGGCACAACTCTATAGTCCTTCAGTTACCTCCCCAGCGGCACAACTCTATAGTCCTTCAGTTACCTCCCCAGCGGCACAACTCTATAGTCCTTCAGTTACCTCCCCAGCGGCACAACTCTATAGTCCTTCAGTTACCTCCCCAGCGGCACAACTCTATAGTCCTTCAGTTACCTCCCCAGCGGCACAACTCTATAGTCCTTCAGTTACCTCCCCAGCGGCACAACTCTATAGTCCTTCAGTTACCTCCCCAGCGGCACAACTCTATAGTCCTTCAGTTACCTCCCCAGCGGCACAACTCTATAGTCCTTCAGTTACCTCCCCAGCGGCACAACTCTATAGTCCTTCAGTTACCTCCCCAGCGGCACAACTCTATAGTCCTTCAGTTACCTCCCCAGCGGCACAACTCTATAGTCCTTCAGTTACCTCCCCAGCGGCACAACTCTATAGTCCTTCAGTTACCTCCCCAGCGGCACAACTCTATAGTCCTTCAGTTACCTCCCCAGCGGCACAACTCTATAGTCCTTCAGTTACCTCCCCAGCGGCACAACTCTATAGTCCTTCAGTTACCTCCCCAGCGGCACAACTCTATAGTCCTTCAGTTACCTCCCCAGCGGCACAACTCTATAGTCCTTCAGTTACCTCCCCAGCGGCACAACTCTATAGTCCTTCAGTTACCTCCCCAGCGGCACAACTCTATAGTCCTTCAGTTACCTCCCCAGCGGCACAACTCTATAGTCCTTCAGTTACCTCCCCAGCGGCACAACTCTATAGTCCTTCAGTTACCTCCCCAGCGGCACAACTCTATAGTCCTTCAGTTACCTCCCCAGCGGCACAACTCTATAGTCCTTCAGTTACCTCCCCAGCGGCACAACTCTATAGTCCTTCAGTTACCTCCCCAGCGGCACAACTCTATAGTCCTTCAGTTACCTCCCCAGCGGCACAACTCTATAGTCCTTCAGTTACCTCCCCAGCGGCACAACTCTATAGTCCTTCAGTTACCTCCCCAGCGGCACAACTCTATAGTCCTTCAGTTACCTCCCCAGCGGCACAACTCTATAGTCCTTCAGTTACCTCCCCAGCGGCACAACTCTATAGTCCTTCAGTTACCTCCCCAGCGGCACAACTCTATAGTCCTTCAGTTACCTCCCCAGCGGCACAACTCTATAGTCCTTCAGTTACCTCCCCAGCGGCACAACTCTATAGTCCTTCAGTTACCTCCCCAGCGGCACAACTCTATAGTCCTTCAGTTACCTCCCCAGCGGCACAACTCTATAGTCCTTCAGTTACCTCCCCAGCGGCACAACTCTATAGTCCTTCAGTTACCTCCCCAGCGGCACAACTCTATAGTCCTTCAGTTACCTCCCCAGCGGCACAACTCTATAGTCCTTCAGTTACCTCCCCAGCGGCACAACTCTATAGTCATTCAGTACCTCCCAGCGGCACAACTCTATAGTCCTTC
>OY992884.1:111125552-111204992 GCA_963921405.1 Cepaea hortensis | reverse complement strand
CAGTTACCTCCCCAGCGGCACAACTCTATAGTCCTTCAGTTACCTCCCCAGCGGCACAACTCTATAGTCCTTCAGTTACCTCCCCAGCGGCACAACTCTATAGTCCTTCAGTTACCTCCCCAGCGGCACAACTCTATAGTCCTTCAGTTACCTCCCCAGCGGCACAACTCTATAGTCCTTCAGTTACCTCCCCAGCGGCACAACTCTATAGTCCTTCAGTTACCTCCCCAGCGGCACAACTCTATAGTCCCTTCAGTTACCTCCCCAGCGGCACAACTCTATAGTCCTTCAGTTACCTCCCCAGCGGCACAACTCTATAGTCCTTCAGTTACCTCCCCAGCGGCACAACTCTATAGTCCTTCAGTTACCTCCCCAGCGGCACAACTCTATAGTCCTTCAGTTACCTCCCCAGCGGCACAACTCTATAGTCCTTCAGTTACCTCCCCAGCGGCACAACTCTATAGTCCTTCAGTTACCTCCCCAGCGGCACAACTCTATAGTCCTTCAGTTACCTCCCCAGCGGCACAACTCTATAGTCCTTCAGTTACCTCCCCAGCGGCACAACTCTATAGTCCTTCAGTTACCTCCCCAGCGGCACAACTCTATAGTCCTTCAGTTACCTCCCCAGCGGCACAACTCTATAGTCCTTCAGTTACCTCCCCAGCGGCACAACTCTATAGTCCTTCAGTTACCTCCCCAGCGGCACAACTCTATAGTCCTTCAGTTACCTCCCCAGCGGCACAACTCTATAGTCCTTCAGTTACCTCCCCAGCGGCACAACTCTATAGTCCTTCAGTTACCTCCCCAGCGGCACAACTCTATAGTCCTTCAGTTACCTCCCCAGCGGCACAACTCTATAGTCCTTCAGTTACCTCCCCAGCGGCACAACTCTATAGTCCTTCAGTTACCTCCCCAGCGGCACAACTCTATAGTCCTTCAGTTACCTCCCCAGCGGCACAACTCTATAGTCCTTCAGTTACCTCCCCAGCGGCACAACTCTATAGTCCTTCAGTTACCTCCCCAGCGGCACAACTCTATAGTCCTTCAGTTACCTCCCCAGCGGCACAACTCTATAGTCCTTCAGTTACCTCCCCAGCGGCACAACTCTATAGTCCTTCAGTTACCTCCCCAGCGGCACAACTCTATAGTCCTTCAGTTACCTCCCCAGCGGCACAACTCTATGTCCTTCAGTTACCTCCCCAGCGGCACAACTCTATAGTCCTTCAGTTACCTCCCCAGCGGCACAACTCTATAGTCCTTCAGTTACCTCCCCAGCGGCACAACTCTATAGTCCTTCAGTTACCTCCCCAGCGGCACAACTCTATAGTCCTTCAGTTACCTCCCCAGCGGCACAACTCTATAGTCCTTCAGTTACCTCCCCAGCGGCACAACTCTATAGTCCTTCAGTTACCTCCCCAGCGGCACAACTCTATAGTCCTTCAGTTACCTCCCCAGCGGCACAACTCTATAGTCCTTCAGTTACCTCCCCAGCGGCACAACTCTATAGTCCTTCAGTTACCTCCCCAGCGGCACAACTCTATAGTCCTTCAGTTACCTCCCCAGCGGCACAACTCTATAGTCCTTCAGTTACCTCCCCAGCGGCACAACTCTATAGTCCTTCAGTTACCTCCCCAGCGGCACAACTCTATAGTCCTTCAGTTACCTCCCCAGCGGCACAACTCTATAGTCCTTCAGTTACCTCCCCAGCGGCACAACTCTATAGTCCTTCAGTTACCTCCCCAGCGGCACAACTCTATAGTCCTTCAGTTACCTCCCCAGCGGCACAACTCTATAGTCCTTCAGTTACCTCCCCAGCGGCACAACTCTATAGTCCTTCAGTTACCTCCCCAGCGGCACAACTCTATAGTCCTTCAGTTACCTCCCCAGCGGCACAACTCTATAGTCCTTCAGTTACCTCCCCAGCGGCACAACTCTATAGTCCTTCAGTTACCTCCCCAGCGGCACAACTCTATAGTCCTTCAGTTACCTCCCCAGCGGCACAACTCTATAGTCCTTCAGTTACCTCCCCAGCGGCACAACTCTATAGTCCTTCAGTTACCTCCCCAGCGGCACAACTCTATAGTCCTTCAGTTACCTCCCCAGCGGCACAACTCTATAGTCCTTCAGTTACCTCCCCAGCGGCACAACTCTATAGTCCTTCAGTTACCTCCCCAGCGGCACAACTCTATAGTCCTTCAGTTACCTCCCCAGCGGCACAACTCTATAGTCCTTCAGTTACCTCCCCAGCGGCACAACTCTATAGTCCTTCAGTTACCTCCCCAGCGGCACAACTCTATAGTCCTTCAGTTACCTCCCCAGCGGCACAACTCTATAGTCCTTCAGTTACCTCCCCAGCGGCACAACTCTATAGTCCTTCAGTTACCTCCCCAGCGGCACAACTCTATAGTCCTTCAGTTACCTCCCCAGCGGCACAACTCTATAGTCCTTCAGTTACCTCCCCAGCGGCACAACTCTATAGTCCTTCAGTTACCTCCCCAGCGGCACAACTCTATAGTCCTTCAGTTACCTCCCCAGCGGCACAACTCTATAGTCCTTCAGTTACCTCCCCAGCGGCACAACTCTATAGTCCTTCAGTTACCTCCCCAGCGGCACAACTCTATAGTCCTTCAGTTACCTCCCCAGCGGCACAACTCTATAGTCCTTCAGTTACCTCCCCAGCGGCACAACTCTATAGTCCTTCAGTTACCTCCCCAGCGGCACAACTCTATAGTCCTTCAGTTACCTCCCCAGCGGCACAACTCTATAGTCCTTCAGTTACCTCCCCAGCGGCACAACTCTATAGTCCTTCAGTTACCTCCCCAGCGGCACAACTCTATAGTCCTTCAGTTACCTCCCCAGCGGCACAACTCTATAGTCCTTCAGTTACCTCCCCAGCGGCACAACTCTATAGTCCTTCAGTTACCTCCCCAGCGGCACAACTCTATAGTCCTTCAGTTACCTCCCCAGCGGCACAACTCTATAGTCCTTCAGTTACCTCCCCAGCGGCACAACTCTATAGTCCTTCAGTTACCTCCCACAGCGGCACAACTCTATAGTCCTTCAGTTACCTCCCCAGCGGCACAACTCTATAGTCCTTCAGTTACCTCCCCAGCGGCACAACTCTATAGTCCTTCAGTTACCTCCCCAGCGGCACAACTCTATAGTCCTTCAGTTACCTCCCCAGCGGCACAACTCTATAGTCCTTCAGTTACCTCCCCAGCGGCACAACTCTATAGTCCTTCAGTTACCTCCCCAGCGGCACAACTCTATAGTCCTTCAGTTACCTCCCCAGCGGCACAACTCTATAGTCCTTCAGTTACCTCCCCAGCGGCACAACTCTATAGTCCTTCAGTTACCTCCCCAGCGGCACAACTCTATAGTCCTTCAGTTACCTCCCCAGCGGCACAACTCTATAGTCCTTCAGTTACCTCCCCAGCGGCACAACTCTATAGTCCTTCAGTTACCTCCCCAGCGGCACAACTCTATAGTCCTTCAGTTACCTCCCCAGCGGCACAACTCTATAGTCCTTCAGTTACCTCCCCAGCGGCACAACTCTATAGTCCTTCAGTTACCTCCCCAGCGGCACAACTCTATAGTCCTTCAGTTACCTCCCCAGCGGCACAACTCTATAGTCCTTCAGTTACCTCCCCAGCGGCACAACTCTATAGTCCTTCAGTTACCTCCCCAGCGGCACAACTCTATAGTCCTTCAGTTACCTCCCCAGCGGCACAACTCTATAGTCCTTCAGTTACCTCCCCAGCGGCACAACTCTATAGTCCTTCAGTTACCTCCCCAGCGGCACAACTCTATAGTCCTTCAGTTACCTCCCCAGCGGCACAACTCTATAGTCCTTCAGTTACCTCCCCAGCGGCACAACTCTATAGTCCTTCAGTTACCTCCCCAGCGGCACAACTCTATAGTCCTTCAGTTACCTCCCCAGCGGCACAACTCTATAGTCCTTCAGTTACCTCCCCAGCGGCACAACTCTATAGTCCTTCAGTTACCTCCCCAGCGGCACAACTCTATAGTCCTTCAGTTACCTCCCCAGCGGCACAACTCTATAGTCCTTCAGTTACCTCCCCAGCGGCACAACTCTATAGTCCTTCAGTTACCTCCCCAGCGGCACAACTCTATAGTCCTTCAGTTACCTCCCCAGCGGCACAACTCTATAGTCCTTCAGTTACCTCCCCAGCGGCACAACTCTATAGTCCTTCAGTTACCTCCCCAGCGGCACAACTCTATAGTCCTTCAGTTACCTCCCCAGCGGCACAACTCTATAGTCCTTCAGTTACCTCCCCAGCGGCACAACTCTATAGTCCTTCAGTTACCTCCCCAGCGGCACAACTCTATAGTCCTTCAGTTACCTCCCCAGCGGCACAACTCTATAGTCCTTCAGTTACCTCCCCAGCGGCACAACTCTATAGTCCTTCAGTTACCTCCCCAGCGGCACAACTCTATAGTCCTTCAGTTACCTCCCCAGCGGCACAACTCTATAGTCCTTCAGTTACCTCCCCAGCGGCACAACTCTATAGTCCTTCAGTTACCTCCCCAGCGGCACAACTCTATAGTCCTTCAGTTACCTCCCCAGCGGCACAACTCTATAGTCCTTCAGTTACCTCCCCAGCGGCACAACTCTATAGTCCTTCAGTTACCTCCCCAGCGGCACAACTCTATAGTCCTTCAGTTACCTCCCCAGCGGCACAACTCTATAGTCCTTCAGTTACCTCCCCAGCGGCACAACTCTATAGTCCTTCAGTTACCTCCCCAGCGGCACAACTCTATAGTCCTTCAGTTACCTCCCCAGCGGCACAACTCTATAGTCCTTCAGTTACCTCCCCAGCGGCACAACTCTATAGTCCTTCAGTTACCTCCCCAGCGGCACAACTCTATAGTCCTTCAGTTACCTCCCCAGCGGCACAACTCTATAGTCCTTCAGTTACCTCCCCAGCGGCACAACTCTATAGTCCTTCAGTTACCTCCCCAGCGGCACAACTCTATAGTCCTTCAGTTACCTCCCCAGCGGCACAACTCTATAGTCCTTCAGTTACCTCCCCAGCGGCACAACTCTATAGTCCTTCAGTTACCTCCCCAGCGGCACAACTCTATAGTCCTTCAGTTACCTCCCCAGCGGCACAACTCTATAGTCCTTCAGTTACCTCCCCAGCGGCACAACTCTATAGTCCTTCAGTTACCTCCCCAGCGGCACAACTCTATAGTCCTTCAGTTACCTCCCCAGCGGCACAACTCTATAGTCCTTCAGTTACCTCCCCAGCGGCACAACTCTATAGTCCTTCAGTTACCTCCCCAGCGGCACAACTCTATAGTCCTTCAGTTACCTCCCCAGCGGCACAACTCTATAGTCCTTCAGTTACCTCCCCAGCGGCACAACTCTATAGTCCTTCAGTTACCTCCCCAGCGGCACAACTCTATAGTCCTTCAGTTACCTCCCCAGCGGCACAACTCTATAGTCCTTCAGTTACCTCCCCAGCGGCACAACTCTATAGTCCTTCAGTTACCTCCCCAGCGGCACAACTCTATAGTCCTTCAGTTACCTCCCCAGCGGCACAACTCTATAGTCCTTCAGTTACCTCCCCAGCGGCACAACTCTATAGTCCTTCAGTTACCTCCCCAGCGGCACAACTCTATAGTCCTTCAGTTACCTCCCCAGCGGCACAACTCTATAGTCCTTCAGTTACCTCCCCAGCGGCACAACTCTATAGTCCTTCAGTTACCTCCCCAGCGGCACAACTCTATAGTCCTTCAGTTACCTCCCCAGCGGCACAACTCTATAGTCCTTCAGTTACCTCCCCAGCGGCACAACTCTATAGTCCTTCAGTTACCTCCCCAGCGGCACAACTCTATAGTCCTTCAGTTACCTCCCCAGCGGCACAACTCTATAGTCCTTCAGTTACCTCCCCAGCGGCACAACTCTATAGTCCTTCAGTTACCTCCCCAGCGGCACAACTCTATAGTCCTTCAGTTACCTCCCCAGCGGCACAACTCTATAGTCCTTCAGTTACCTCCCCAGCGGCACAACTCTATAGTCCTTCAGTTACCTCCCCAGCGGCACAACTCTATAGTCCTTCAGTTACCTCCCCAGCGGCACAACTCTATAGTCCTTCAGTTACCTCCCCAGCGGCACAACTCTATAGTCCTTCAGTTACCTCCCCAGCGGCACAACTCTATAGTCCTTCAGTTACCTCCCCAGCGGCACAACTCTATAGTCCTTCAGTTACCTCCCCAGCGGCACAACTCTATAGTCCTTCAGTTACCTCCCCAGCGGCACAACTCTATAGTCCTTCAGTTACCTCCCCAGCGGCACAACTCTATAGTCCTTCAGTTACCTCCCCAGCGGCACAACTCTATAGTCCTTCAGTTACCTCCCCAGCGGCACAACTCTATAGTCCTTCAGTTACCTCCCCAGCGGCACAACTCTATAGTCCTTCAGTTACCTCCCCAGCGGCACAACTCTATAGTCCTTCAGTTACCTCCCCAGCGGCACAACTCTATAGTCCTTCAGTTACCTCCCCAGCGGCACAACTCTATAGTCCTTCAGTTACCTCCCCAGCGGCACAACTCTATAGTCCTTCAGTTACCTCCCCAGCGGCACAACTCTATAGTCCTTCAGTTACCTCCCAGCGGCACAACTCTATAGTCCTTCAGTTACCTCCCCAGCGGCACAACTCTATAGTCCTTCAGTTACCTCCCCAGCGGCACAACTCTATAGTCCTTCAGTTACCTCCCCAGCGGCACAACTCTATAGTCCTTCAGTTACCTCCCCAGCGGCACAACTCTATAGTCCTTCAGTTACCTCCCCAGCGGCACAACTCTATAGTCCTTCAGTTACCTCCCCAGCGGCACAACTCTATAGTCCTTCAGTTACCTCCCCAGCGGCACAACTCATAGTCCTTCAGTTACCTCCCCAGCGGCACAACTCTATAGTCCTTCAGTTACCTCCCCAGCGGCACAACTCTATAGTCCTTCAGTTACCTCCCCAGCGGCACAACTCTATAGTCCTTCAGTTACCTCCCCAGCGGCACAACTCTATAGTCCTTCAGTTACCTCCCCAGCGGCACAACTCTATAGTCCTTCAGTTACCTCCCCAGCGGCACAACTCTATAGTCCTTCAGTTACCTCCCCAGCGGCACAACTCTATAGTCCTTCAGTTACCTCCCCAGCGGCACAACTCTATAGTCCTTCAGTTACCTCCCCAGCGGCACAACTCTATAGTCCTTCAGTTACCTCCCCAGCGGCACAACTCTATAGTCCTTCAGTTACCTCCCCAGCGGCACAACTCTATAGTCCTTCAGTTACCTCCCCAGCGGCACAACTCTATAGTCCTTCAGTTACCTCCCCAGCGGCACAACTCTATAGTCCTTCAGTTACCTCCCCAGCGGCACAACTCTATAGTCCCTTCAGTTACCTCCCCAGCGGCACAACTCTATAGTCCTTCAGTTACCTCCCCAGCGGCACAACTCTATAGTCCTTCAGTTACCTCCCCAGCGGCACAACTCTATAGTCCTTCAGTTACCTCCCCAGCGGCACAACTCTATAGTCCTTCAGTTACCTCCCCAGCGGCACAACTCTATAGTCCTTCAGTTACCTCCCCAGCGGCACAACTCTATAGTCCTTCAGTTACCTCCCCCAGCGGCACAACTCTATAGTCCTTCAGTTACCTCCCCAGCGGCACAACTCTATAGTCCTTCAGTTACCTCCCCAGCGGCACAACTCTATAGTCCTTCAGTTACCTCCCCAGCGGCACAACTCTATAGTCCTTCAGTTACCTCCCCAGCGGCACAACTCTATAGTCCTTCAGTTACCTCCCCAGCGGCACAACTCTATAGTCCTTCAGTTACCTCCCCAGCGGCACAACTCTATAGTCCTTCAGTTACCTCCCCAGCGGCACAACTCTATAGTCCTTCAGTTACCTCCCCAGCGGCACAACTCTATAGTCCTTCAGTTACCTCCCCAGCGGCACAACTCTATAGTCCTTCAGTTACCTCCCCAGCGGCACAACTCTATAGTCCTTCAGTTACCTCCCCAGCGGCACAACTCTATAGTCCTTCAGTTACCTCCCCAGCGGCACAACTCTATAGTCCTTCAGTTACCTCCCCAGCGGCACAACTCTATAGTCCTTCAGTTACCTCCCCAGCGGCACAACTCTATAGTCCTTCAGTTACCTCCCCAGCGGCACAACTCTATAGTCCTTCAGTTACCTCCCCAGCGGCACAACTCTATAGTCCTTCAGTTACCTCCCCAGCGGCACAACTCTATAGTCCTTCAGTTACCTCCCCAGCGGCACAACTCTATAGTCCTTCAGTTACCTCCCCAGCGGCACAACTCTATAGTCCTTCAGTTACCTCCCCAGCGGCACAACTCTATAGTCCTTCAGTTACCTCCCCAGCGGCACAACTCTATAGTCCTTCAGTTACCTCCCCAGCGGCACAACTCTATAGTCCTTCAGTTACCTCCCCAGCGGCACAACTCTATAGTCCTTCAGTTACCTCCCCAGCGGCACAACTCTATAGTCCTTCAGTTACCTCCCCAGCGGCACAACTCTATAGTCCTTCAGTTACCTCCCCAGCGGCACAACTCTATAGTCCTTCAGTTACCTCCCCAGCGGCACAACTCTATAGTCCTTCAGTTACCTCCCCAGCGGCACAACTCTATAGTCCTTCAGTTACCTCCCCAGCGGCACAACTCTATAGTCCTTCAGTTACCTCCCCAGCGGCACAACTCTATAGTCCTTCAGTTACCTCCCCAGCGGCACAACTCTATAGTCCTTCAGTTACCTCCCCAGCGGCACAACTCTATAGTCCTTCAGTTACCTCCCCAGCGGCACAACTCTATAGTCCTTCAGTTACCTCCCCAGCGGCACAACTCTATAGTCCTTCAGTTACCTCCCCAGCGGCACAACTCTATAGTCCTTCAGTTACCTCCCCAGCGGCACAACTCTATAGTCCTTCAGTTACCTCCCCAGCGGCACAACTCTATAGTCCTTCAGTTACCTCCCCAGCGGCACAACTCTATAGTCCTTCAGTTACCTCCCCAGCGGCACAACTCTATAGTCCTTCAGTTACCTCCCCAGCGGCACAACTCTATAGTCCTTCAGTTACCTCCCCAGCGGCACAACTCTATAGTCCTTCAGTTACCTCCCCAGCGGCACAACTCTATAGTCCTTCAGTTACCTCCCCAGCGGCACAACTCTATAGTCCTTCAGTTACCTCCCCAGCGGCACAACTCTATAGTCCTTCAGTTACCTCCCCAGCGGCACAACTCTATAGTCCTTCAGTTACCTCCCCAGCGGCACAACTCTATAGTCCTTCAGTTACCTCCCCAGCGGCACAACTCTATAGTCCTTCAGTTACCTCCCCAGCGGCACAACTCTATAGTCCTTCAGTTACCTCCCCAGCGGCACAACTCTATAGTCCTTCAGTTACCTCCCCAGCGGCACAACTCTATAGTCCTTCAGTTACCTCCCCAGCGGCACAACTCTATAGTCCTTCAGTTACCTCCCCAGCGGCACAACTCTATAGTCCTTCAGTTACCTCCCCAGCGGCACAACTCTATAGTCCTTCAGTTACCTCCCCAGCGGCACAACTCTATAGTCCTTCAGTTACCTCCCCAGCGGCACAACTCTATAGTCCTTCAGTTACCTCCCCAGCGGCACAACTCTATAGTCCTTCAGTTACCTCCCCAGCGGCACAACTCTATAGTCCTTCAGTTACCTCCCCAGCGGCACAACTCTATAGTCCTTCAGTTACCTCCCCAGCGGCACAACTCTATAGTCCTTCAGTTACCTCCCCAGCGGCACAACTCTATAGTCCTTCAGTTACCTCCCCAGCGGCACAACTCTATAGTCCTTCAGTTACCTCCCCAGCGGCACAACTCTATAGTCCTTCAGTTACCTCCCCAGCGGCACAACTCTATAGTCCTTCAGTTACCTCCCCAGCGGCACAACTCTATAGTCCTTCAGTTACCTCCCCAGCGGCACAACTCTATAGTCCTTCAGTTACCTCCCCAGCGGCACAACTCTATAGTCCTTCAGTTACCTCCCCAGCGGCACAACTCTATAGTCCTTCAGTTACCTCCCCAGCGGCACAACTCTATAGTCCTTCAGTTACCTCCCCAGCGGCACAACTCTATAGTCCTTCAGTTACCTCCCCAGCGGCACAACTCTATAGTCCTTCAGTTACCTCCCCAGCGGCACAACTCTATAGTCCTTCAGTTACCTCCCCAGCGGCACAACTCTATAGTCCTTCAGTTACCTCCCCAGCGGCACAACTCTATAGTCCTTCAGTTACCTCCCCAGCGGCACAACTCTATAGTCCTTCAGTTACCTCCCCAGCGGCACAACTCTATAGTCCTTCAGTTACCTCCCCAGCGGCACAACTCTATAGTCCTTCAGTTACCTCCCCAGCGGCACAACTCTATAGTCCTTCAGTTACCTCCCCAGCGGCACAACTCTATAGTCCTTCAGTTACCTCCCCAGCGGCACAACTCTATAGTCCTTCAGTTACCTCCCCAGCGGCACAACTCTATAGTCCTTCAGTTACCTCCCCAGCGGCACAACTCTATAGTCCTTCAGTTACCTCCCCAGCGGCACAACTCTATAGTCCTTCAGTTACCTCCCCAGCGGCACAACTCTATAGTCCTTCAGTTACCTCCCCAGCGGCACAACTCTATAGTCCTTCAGTTACCTCCCCAGCGGCACAACTCTATAGTCCTTCAGTTACCTCCCCAGCGGCACAACTCTATAGTCCTTCAGTTACCTCCCCAGCGGCACAACTCTATAGTCCTTCAGTTACCTCCCCAGCGGCACAACTCTATAGTCCTTCAGTTACCTCCCAGCGGCACAACTCTATAGTCCTTCAGTTACAGTCCTTCAGTTACCTCCCCAGCGGCACAACTCTATAGTCCTTCAGTTACCTCCCCAGCGGCACAACTCTATAGTCCTTCAGTTACCTCCCCAGCGGCACAACTCTATAGTCCTTCAGTTACCTCCCCAGCGGCACAACTCTATAGTCCTTCAGTTACCTCCCCAGCGGCACAACTCTATAGTCCTTCAGTTACCTCCCCAGCGGCACAACTCTATAGTCCTTCAGTTACCTCCCCAGCGGCACAACTCTATAGTCCTTCAGTTACCTCCCCAGCGGCACAACTCTATAGTCCTTCAGTTACCTCCCCAGCGGCACAACTCTATAGTCCTTCAGTTACCTCCCCAGCGGCACAACTCTATAGTCCTTCAGTTACCTCCCCAGCGGCACAACTCTATAGTCCTTCAGTTACCTCCCCAGCGGCACAACTCTATAGTCCTTCAGTTACCTCCCCAGCGGCACAACTCTATAGTCCTTCAGTTACCTCCCCAGCGGCACAACTCTATAGTCCTTCAGTTACCTCCCCAGCGGCACAACTCTATAGTCCTTCAGTTACCTCCCCAGCGGCACAACTCTATAGTCCTTCAGTTACCTCCCCAGCGGCACAACTCTATAGTCCTTCAGTTACCTCCCCAGCGGCACAACTCTATAGTCCTTCAGTTACCTCCCCAGCGGCACAACTCTATAGTCCTTCAGTTACCTCCCCAGCGGCACAACTCTATAGTCCTTCAGTTACCTCCCCAGCGGCACAACTCTATAGTCCTTCAGTTACCTCCCCAGCGGCACAACTCTATAGTCCTTCAGTTACCTCCCCAGCGGCACAACTCTATAGTCCTTCAGTTACCTCCCCAGCGGCACAACTCTATAGTCCTTCAGTTACCTCCCCAGCGGCACAACTCTATAGTCCTTCAGTTACCTCCCCAGCGGCACAACTCTATAGTCCTTCAGTTACCTCCCCAGCGGCACAACTCTATAGTCCTTCAGTTACCTCCCCAGCGGCACAACTCTATAGTCCTTCAGTTACCTCCCCAGCGGCACAACTCTATAGTCCTTCAGTTACCTCCCCAGCGGCACAACTCTATAGTCCTTCAGTTACCTCCCCAGCGGCACAACTCTATAGTCCTTCAGTTACCTCCCCAGCGGCACAACTCTATAGTCCTTCAGTTACCTCCCCAGCGGCACAACTCTATAGTCCTTCAGTTACCTCCCCAGCGGCACAACTCTATAGTCCTTCAGTTACCTCCCCAGCGGCACAACTCTATAGTCCTTCAGTTACCTCCCCAGCGGCACAACTCTATAGTCCTTCAGTTACCTCCCCAGCGGCACAACTCTATAGTCCTTCAGTTACCTCCCCAGCGGCACAACTCTATAGTCCTTCAGTTACCTCCCCAGCGGCACAACTCTATAGTCCTTCAGTTACCTCCCCAGCGGCACAACTCTATAGTCCTTCAGTTACCTCCCCAGCGGCACAACTCTATAGTCCTTCAGTTACCTCCCCAGCGGCACAACTCTATAGTCCTTCAGTTACCTCCCCAGCGGCACAACTCTATAGTCCTTCAGTTACCTCCCCAGCGGCACAACTCTATAGTCCTTCAGTTACCTCCCCAGCGGCACAACTCTATAGTCCTTCAGTTACCTCCCCAGCGGCACAACTCTATAGTCCTTCAGTTACCTCCCCAGCGGCACAACTCTATAGTCCTTCAGTTACCTCCCCAGCGGCACAACTCTATAGTCCTTCAGTTACCTCCCCAGCGGCACAACTCTATAGTCCTTCAGTTACCTCCCCAGCGGCACAACTCTATAGTCCTTCAGTTACCTCCCCAGCGGCACAACTCTATAGTCCTTCAGTTACCTCCCCAGCGGCACAACTCTATAGTCCTTCAGTTACCTCCCCAGCGGCACAACTCTATAGTCCTTCAGTTACCTCCCCAGCGGCACAACTCTATAGTCCTTCAGTTACCTCCCCAGCGGCACAACTCTATAGTCCTTCAGTTACCTCCCCAGCGGCACAACTCTATAGTCCTTCAGTTACCTCCCCAGCGGCACAACTCTATAGTCCTTCAGTTACCTCCCCAGCGGCACAACTCTATAGTCCTTCAGTTACCTCCCCAGCGGCACAACTCTATAGTCCTTCAGTTACCTCCCCAGCGGCACAACTCTATAGTCCTTCAGTTACCTCCCCAGCGGCACAACTCTATAGTCCTTCAGTTACCTCCCCAGCGGCACAACTCTATAGTCCTTCAGTTACCTCCCCAGCGGCACAACTCTATAGTCCTTCAGTTACCTCCCCAGCGGCACAACTCTATAGTCCTTCAGTTACCTCCCCAGCGGCACAACTCTATAGTCCTTCAGTTACCTCCCCAGCGGCACAACTCTATAGTCCTTCAGTTACCTCCCCAGCGGCACAACTCTATAGTCCTTCAGTTACCTCCCCAGCGGCACAACTCTATAGTCCTTCAGTTACCTCCCCAGCGGCACAACTCTATAGTCCTTCAGTTACCTCCCCAGCGGCACAACTCTATAGTCCTTCAGTTACCTCCCCAGCGGCACAACTCTATAGTCCTTCAGTTACCTCCCCAGCGGCACAACTCTATAGTCCTTCAGTTACCTCCCCAGCGGCACAACTCTATAGTCCTTCAGTTACCTCCCCAGCGGCACAACTCTATAGTCCTTCAGTTACCTCCCCAGCGGCACAACTCTATAGTCCTTCAGTTACCTCCCCAGCGGCACAACTCTATAGTCCTTCAGTTACCTCCCCAGCGGCACAACTCTATAGTCCTTCAGTTACCTCCCCAGCGGCACAACTCTATAGTCCTTCAGTTACCTCCCCAGCGGCACAACTCTATAGTCCTTCAGTTACCTCCCCAGCGGCACAACTCTATAGTCCTTCAGTTACCTCCCCAGCGGCACAACTCTATAGTCCTTCAGTTACCTCCCCAGCGGCACAACTCTATAGTCCTTCAGTTACCTCCCCAGCGGCACAACTCTATAGTCCTTCAGTTACCTCCCCAGCGGCACAACTCTATAGTCCTTCAGTTACCTCCCCAGCGGCACAACTCTATAGTCCTTCAGTTACCTCCCCAGCGGCACAACTCTATAGTCCTTCAGTTACCTCCCCAGCGGCACAACTCTATAGTCCTTCAGTTACCTCCCCAGCGGCACAACTCTATAGTCCTTCAGTTACCTCCCCAGCGGCACAACTCTATAGTCCTTCAGTTACCTCCCCAGCGGCACAACTCTATAGTCCTTCAGTTACCTCCCCAGCGGCACAACTCTATAGTCCTTCAGTTACCTCCCCAGCGGCACAACTCTATAGTCCTTCAGTTACCTCCCCAGCGGCACAACTCTATAGTCCTTCAGTTACCTCCCCAGCGGCACAACTCTATAGTCCTTCAGTTACCTCCCCAGCGGCACAACTCTATAGTCCTTCAGTTACCTCCCCAGCGGCACAACTCTATAGTCCTTCAGTTACCTCCCCAGCGGCACAACTCTATAGTCCTTCAGTTACCTCCCCAGCGGCACAACTCTATAGTCCTTCAGTTACCTCCCCAGCGGCACAACTCTATAGTCCTTCAGTTACCTCCCCAGCGGCACAACTCTATAGTCCTTCAGTTACCTCCCCAGCGGCACAACTCTATAGTCCTTCAGTTACCTCCCCAGCGGCACAACTCTATAGTCCTTCAGTTACCTCCCCAGCGGCACAACTCTATAGTCCTTCAGTTACCTCCCCAGCGGCACAACTCTATAGTCCTTCAGTTACCTCCCCAGCGGCACAACTCTATAGTCCTTCAGTTACCTCCCCAGCGGCACAACTCTATAGTCCTTCAGTTACCTCCCCAGCGGCACAACTCTATAGTCCTTCAGTTACCTCCCCAGCGGCACAACTCTATAGTCCTTCAGTTACCTCCCCAGCGGCACAACTCTATAGTCCTTCAGTTACCTCCCCAGCGGCACAACTCTATAGTCCTTCAGTTACCTCCCCAGCGGCACAACTCTATAGTCCTTCAGTTACCTCCCCAGCGGCACAACTCTATAGTCCTTCAGTTACCTCCCCAGCGGCACAACTCTATAGTCCTTCAGTTACCTCCCCAGCGGCACAACTCTATAGTCCTTCAGTTACCTCCCCAGCGGCACAACTCTATAGTCCTTCAGTTACCTCCCCAGCGGCACAACTCTATAGTCCTTCAGTTACCTCCCCAGCGGCACAACTCTATAGTCCTTCAGTTACCTCCCCAGCGGCACAACTCTATAGTCCTTCAGTTACCTCCCCAGCGGCACAACTCTATAGTCCTTCAGTTACCTCCCAGCGGCACAACTCTATAGTCCTTCAGTTACCTCCCCAGCGGCACAACTCTATAGTCCTTCAGTTACCTCCCCAGCGGCACAACTCTATAGTCCTTCAGTTACCTCCCCAGCGGCACAACTCTATAGTCCTTCAGTTACCTCCCCAGCGGCACAACTCTATAGTCCTTCAGTTACCTCCCCAGCGGCACAACTCTATAGTCCTTCAGTTACCTCCCCAGCGGCACAACTCTCCTTCAGTTACCTCCCCAGCGGCACAACTCTATAGTCCTTCAGTTACCTCCCCAGCGGCACAACTCTATAGTCCTTCAGTTCCCTCCCCAGCGGCACAACTCTATAGTCCTTCAGTTACCTCCCCAGCGGCACAACTCTATAGTCCTTCAGTTACCTCCCCAGCGGCACAACTCCTATAGTCCTTCAGTTACCTCCCCAGCGGCACAACTCTATAGTCCTTCAGTTACCTCCCAGGGGCACGACTCTATGTGCTCATGCCATCAGCTGCCATCACCTCCCTGCACATGTCCTGTATAGACCAGTTGGTGTTTGAGGGGCGAGATGTCGGTGCCATGCCATCAGCTGCCATCACCTCCCTGCACATGTCCTGTATAGACCAGTTGGTGTTTGAGGGGCGAGATGTCGGTGCCATGCCATCAGCTGCCATCACCTCCCTGCACATGTCCTGTATAGACCAGTTGGTGTTTGAGGGGCGAGATGTCGGTGCCATGCCATCAGCTGCCATCACCTCCCTGCACATGTCCTGTATAGACCAGTTGGTGTTTGAGGGGCGAGATGTCGGTGCCATGCCATCAGCTGCCATCACCTCCCTGCACATGTCCTGTATAGACCAGTTGGTGTTTGAGGGGCGAGATGTCGGTGCCATGCCATCAGCTGCCATCACCTCCCTGCACATGTCCTGTATAGACCAGTTGGTGTTTGAGGGGCGAGATGTCGGTGCCATGCCATCAGCTGCCATCACCTCCCTGCACATGTCCTGTATAGACCAGTTGGTGTTTGAGGGGCGAGATGTCGGTGCCATGCCATCAGCTGCCATCACCTCCCTGCACATGTCCTGTATAGACCAGTTGGTGTTTGAGGGGCGAGATGTCGGTGCCATGCCATCAGCTGCCATCACCTCCCTGCACATGTCCTGTATAGACCAGTTGGTGTTTGAGGGGCGAGATGTCGGTGCCATGCCATCAGCTGCCATCACCTCCCTGCACATGTCCTGTATAGACCAGTTGGTGTTTGAGGGGCGAGATGTCGGTGCCATGCCATCAGCTGCCATCACCTCCCTGCACATGTCCTGTATAGACCAGTTGGTGTTTGAGGGGCGAGATGTCGGTGCCATGCCATCAGCTGCCATCACCTCCCTGCACATGTCCTGTATAGACCAGTTGGTGTTTGAGGGGCGAGATGTCGGTGCCATGCCATCAGCTGCCATCACCTCCCTGCACATGTCCTGTATAGACCAGTTGGTGTTTGAGGGGCGAGATGTCGGTGCCATGCCATCAGCTGCCATCACCTCCCTGCACATGTCCTGTATAGACCAGTTGGTGTTTGAGGGGCGAGATGTCGGTGCCATGCCATCAGCTGCCATCACCTCCCTGCACATGTCCTGTATAGACCAGTTGGTGTTTGAGGGGCGAGATGTCGGTGCCATGCCATCAGCTGCCATCACCTCCCTGCACATGTCCTGTATAGACCAGTTGGTGTTTGAGGGGCGAGATGTCGGTGCCATGCCATCAGCTGCCATCACCTCCCTGCACATGTCCTGTATAGACCAGTTGGTGTTTGAGGGGCGAGATGTCGGTGCCATGCCATCAGCTGCCATCACCTCCCTGCACATGTCCTGTATAGACCAGTTGGTGTTTGAGGGGCGAGATGTCGGTGCCATGCCATCAGCTGCCATCACCTCCCTGCACATGTCCTGTATAGACCAGTTGGTGTTTGAGGGGCGAGATGTCGGTGCCATGCCATCAGCTGCCATCACCTCCCTGCACATGTCCTGTATAGACCAGTTGGTGTTTGAGGGGCGAGATGTCGGTGCCATGCCATCAGCTGCCATCACCTCCCTGCACATGTCCTGTATAGACCAGTTGGTGTTTGAGGGGCGAGATGTCGGTGCCATGCCATCAGCTGCCATCACCTCCCTGCACATGTCCTGTATAGACCAGTTGGTGTTTGAGGGGCGAGATGTCGGTGCCATGCCATCAGCTGCCATCACCTCCCTGCACATGTCCTGTATAGACCAGTTGGTGTTTGAGGGGCGAGATGTCGGTGCCATGCCATCAGCTGCCATCACCTCCCTGCACATGTCCTGTATAGACCAGTTGGTGTTTGAGGGGCGAGATGTCGGTGCCATGCCATCAGCTGCCATCACCTCCCTGCACATGTCCTGTATAGACCAGTTGGTGTTTGAGGGGCGAGATGTCGGTGCCATGCCATCAGCTGCCATCACCTCCCTGCACATGTCCTGTATAGACCAGTTGGTGTTTGAGGGGCGAGATGTCGGTGCCATGCCATCAGCTGCCATCACCTCCCTGCACATGTCCTGTATAGACCAGTTGGTGTTTGAGGGGCGAGATGTCGGTGCCATGCCATCAGCTGCCATCACCTCCCTGCACATGTCCTGTATAGACCAGTTGGTGTTTGAGGGGCGAGATGTCGGTGCCATGCCATCAGCTGCCATCACCTCCCTGCACATGTCCTGTATAGACCAGTTGGTGTTTGAGGGGCGAGATGTCGGTGCCATGCCATCAGCTGCCATCACCTCCCTGCACATGTCCTGTATAGACCAGTTGGTGTTTGAGGGGCGAGATGTCGGTGCCATGCCATCAGCTGCCATCACCTCCCTGCACATGTCCTGTATAGACCAGTTGGTGTTTGAGGGGCGAGATGTCGGTGCCATGCCATCAGCTGCCATCACCTCCCTGCACATGTCCTGTATAGACCAGTTGGTGTTTGAGGGGCGAGATGTCGGTGCCATGCCATCAGCTGCCATCACCTCCCTGCACATGTCCTGTATAGACCAGTTGGTGTTTGAGGGGCGAGATGTCGGTGCCATGCCATCAGCTGCCATCACCTCCCTGCACATGTCCTGTATAGACCAGTTGGTGTTTGAGGGGCGAGATGTCGGTGCCATGCCATCAGCTGCCATCACCTCCCTGCACATGTCCTGTATAGACCAGTTGGTGTTTGAGGGGCGAGATGTCGGTGCCATGCCATCAGCTGCCATCACCTCCCTGCACATGTCCTGTATAGACCAGTTGGTGTTTGAGGGGCGAGATGTCGGTGCCATGCCATCAGCTGCCATCACCTCCCTGCACATGTCCTGTATAGACCAGTTGGTGTTTGAGGGGCGAGATGTCGGTGCCATGCCATCAGCTGCCATCACCTCCCTGCACATGTCCTGTATAGACCAGTTGGTGTTTGAGGGGCGAGATGTCGGTGCCATGCCATCAGCTGCCATCACCTCCCTGCACATGTCCTGTATAGACCAGTTGGTGTTTGAGGGGCGAGATGTCGGTGCCATGCCATCAGCTGCCATCACCTCCCTGCACATGTCCTGTATAGACCAGTTGGTGTTTGAGGGGC
This sequence comes from Cepaea hortensis, assembly GCA_963921405.1. Classification (NCBI taxonomy): domain Eukaryota; kingdom Metazoa; phylum Mollusca; class Gastropoda; order Stylommatophora; family Helicidae; genus Cepaea; species Cepaea hortensis. The sequence goes on along the minus strand of OY992884.1, from coordinate 111,186,219 downwards.
GAGATGTCGGTGCCATGCCATCAGCTGCCATCACCTCCCTGCACATGTCCTGTATAGACCAGTTGGTGTTTGAGGGGCGAGATGTCGGTGCCATGCCATCAGCTGCCATCACCTCCCTGCACATGTCCTGTATAGACCAGTTGGTGTTTGAGGGGCGAGATGTCGGTGCCATGCCATCAGCTGCCATCACCTCCCTGCACATGTCCTGTATAGACCAGTTGGTGTTTGAGGGGCGAGATGTCGGTGCCATGCCATCAGCTGCCATCACCTCCCTGCACATGTCCTGTATAGACCAGTTGGTGTTTGAGGGGCGAGATGTCGGTGCCATGCCATCAGCTGCCATCACCTCCCTGCACATGTCCTGTATAGACCAGTTGGTGTTTGAGGGGCGAGATGTCGGTGCCATGCCATCAGCTGCCATCACCTCCCTGCACATGTCCTGTATAGACCAGTTGGTGTTTGAGGGGCGAGATGTCGGTGCCATGCCATCAGCTGCCATCACCTCCCTGCACATGTCCTGTATAGACCAGTTGGTGTTTGAGGGGCGAGATGTCGGTGCCATGCCATCAGCTGCCATCACCTCCCTGCACATGTCCTGTATAGACCAGTTGGTGTTTGAGGGGCGAGATGTCGGTGCCATGCCATCAGCTGCCATCACCTCCCTGCACATGTCCTGTATAGACCAGTTGGTGTTTGAGGGGCGAGATGTCGGTGCCATGCCATCAGCTGCCATCACCTCCCTGCACATGTCCTGTATAGACCAGTTGGTGTTTGAGGGGCGAGATGTCGGTGCCATGCCATCAGCTGCCATCACCTCCCTGCACATGTCCTGTATAGACCAGTTGGTGTTTGAGGGGCGAGATGTCGGTGCCATGCCATCAGCTGCCATCACCTCCCTGCACATGTCCTGTATAGACCAGTTGGTGTTTGAGGGGCGAGATGTCGGTGCCATGCCATCAGCTGCCATCACCTCCCTGCACATGTCCTGTATAGACCAGTTGGTGTTTGAGGGGCGAGATGTCGGTGCCATGCCATCAGCTGCCATCACCTCCCTGCACATGTCCTGTATAGACCAGTTGGTGTTTGAGGGGCGAGATGTCGGTGCCATGCCATCAGCTGCCATCACCTCCCTGCACATGTCCTGTATAGACCAGTTGGTGTTTGAGGGGCGAGATGTCGGTGCCATGCCATCAGCTGCCATCACCTCCCTGCACATGTCCTGTATAGACCAGTTGGTGTTTGAGGGGCGAGATGTCGGTGCCATGCCATCAGCTGCCATCACCTCCCTGCACATGTCCTGTATAGACCAGTTGGTGTTTGAGGGGCGAGATGTCGGTGCCATGCCATCAGCTGCCATCACCTCCCTGCACATGTCCTGTATAGACCAGTTGGTGTTTGAGGGGCGAGATGTCGGTGCCATGCCATCAGCTGCCATCACCTCCCTGCACATGTCCTGTATAGACCAGTTGGTGTTTGAGGGGCGAGATGTCGGTGCCATGCCATCAGCTGCCATCACCTCCCTGCACATGTCCTGTATAGACCAGTTGGTGTTTGAGGGGCGAGATGTCGGTGCCATGCCATCAGCTGCCATCACCTCCCTGCACATGTCCTGTATAGACCAGTTGGTGTTTGAGGGGCGAGATGTCGGTGCCATGCCATCAGCTGCCATCACCTCCCTGCACATGTCCTGTATAGACCAGTTGGTGTTTGAGGGGCGAGATGTCGGTGCCATGCCATCAGCTGCCATCACCTCCCTGCACATGTCCTGTATAGACCAGTTGGTGTTTGAGGGGCGAGATGTCGGTGCCATGCCATCAGCTGCCATCACCTCCCTGCACATGTCCTGTATAGACCAGTTGGTGTTTGAGGGGCGAGATGTCGGTGCCATGCCATCAGCTGCCATCACCTCCCTGCACATGTCCTGTATAGACCAGTTGGTGTTTGAGGGGCGAGATGTCGGTGCCATGCCATCAGCTGCCATCACCTCCCTGCACATGTCCTGTATAGACCAGTTGGTGTTTGAGGGGCGAGATGTCGGTGCCATGCCATCAGCTGCCATCACCTCCCTGCACATGTCCTGTATAGACCAGTTGGTGTTTGAGGGGCGAGATGTCGGTGCCATGCCATCAGCTGCCATCACCTCCCTGCACATGTCCTGTATAGACCAGTTGGTGTTTGAGGGGCGAGATGTCGGTGCCATGCCATCAGCTGCCATCACCTCCCTGCACATGTCCTGTATAGACCAGTTGGTGTTTGAGGGGCGAGATGTCGGTGCCATGCCATCAGCTGCCATCACCTCCCTGCACATGTCCTGTATAGACCAGTTGGTGTTTGAGGGGCGAGATGTCGGTGCCATGCCATCAGCTGCCATCACCTCCCTGCACATGTCCTGTATAGACCAGTTGGTGTTTGAGGGGCGAGATGTCGGTGCCATGCCATCAGCTGCCATCACCTCCCTGCACATGTCCTGTATAGACCAGTTGGTGTTTGAGGGGCGAGATGTCGGTGCCATGCCATCAGCTGCCATCACCTCCCTGCACATGTCCTGTATAGACCAGTTGGTGTTTGAGGGGCGAGATGTCGGTGCCATGCCATCAGCTGCCATCACCTCCCTGCACATGTCCTGTATAGACCAGTTGGTGTTTGAGGGGCGAGATGTCGGTGCCATGCCATCAGCTGCCATCACCTCCCTGCACATGTCCTGTATAGACCAGTTGGTGTTTGAGGGGCGAGATGTCGGTGCCATGCCATCAGCTGCCATCACCTCCCTGCACATGTCCTGTATAGACCAGTTGGTGTTTGAGGGGCGAGATGTCGGTGCCATGCCATCAGCTGCCATCACCTCCCTGCACATGTCCTGTATAGACCAGTTGGTGTTTGAGGGGCGAGATGTCGGTGCCATGCCATCAGCTGCCATCACCTCCCTGCACATGTCCTGTATAGACCAGTTGGTGTTTGAGGGGCGAGATGTCGGTGCCATGCCATCAGCTGCCATCACCTCCCTGCACATGTCCTGTATAGACCAGTTGGTGTTTGAGGGGCGAGATGTCGGTGCCATGCCATCAGCTGCCATCACCTCCCTGCACATGTCCTGTATAGACCAGTTGGTGTTTGAGGGGCGAGATGTCGGTGCCATGCCATCAGCTGCCATCACCTCCCTGCACATGTCCTGTATAGACCAGTTGGTGTTTGAGGGGCGAGATGTCGGTGCCATGCCATCAGCTGCCATCACCTCCCTGCACATGTCCTGTATAGACCAGTTGGTGTTTGAGGGGCGAGATGTCGGTGCCATGCCATCAGCTGCCATCACCTCCCTGCACATGTCCTGTATAGACCAGTTGGTGTTTGAGGGGCGAGATGTCGGTGCCATGCCATCAGCTGCCATCACCTCCCTGCACATGTCCTGTATAGACCAGTTGGTGTTTGAGGGGCGAGATGTCGGTGCCATGCCATCAGCTGCCATCACCTCCCTGCACATGTCCTGTATAGACCAGTTGGTGTTTGAGGGGCGAGATGTCGGTGCCATGCCATCAGCTGCCATCACCTCCCTGCACATGTCCTGTATAGACCAGTTGGTGTTTGAGGGGCGAGATGTCGGTGCCATGCCATCAGCTGCCATCACCTCCCTGCACATGTCCTGTATAGACCAGTTGGTGTTTGAGGGGCGAGATGTCGGTGCCATGCCATCAGCTGCCATCACCTCCCTGCACATGTCCTGTATAGACCAGTTGGTGTTTGAGGGGCGAGATGTCGGTGCCATGCCATCAGCTGCCATCACCTCCCTGCACATGTCCTGTATAGACCAGTTGGTGTTTGAGGGGCGAGATGTCGGTGCCATGCCATCAGCTGCCATCACCTCCCTGCACATGTCCTGTATAGACCAGTTGGTGTTTGAGGGGCGAGATGTCGGTGCCATGCCATCAGCTGCCATCACCTCCCTGCACATGTCCTGTATAGACCAGTTGGTGTTTGAGGGGCGAGATGTCGGTGCCATGCCATCAGCTGCCATCACCTCCCTGCACATGTCCTGTATAGACCAGTTGGTGTTTGAGGGGCGAGATGTCGGTGCCATGCCATCAGCTGCCATCACCTCCCTGCACATGTCCTGTATAGACCAGTTGGTGTTTGAGGGGCGAGATGTCGGTGCCATGCCATCAGCTGCCATCACCTCCCTGCACATGTCCTGTATAGACCAGTTGGTGTTTGAGGGGCGAGATGTCGGTGCCATGCCATCAGCTGCCATCACCTCCCTGCACATGTCCTGTATAGACCAGTTGGTGTTTGAGGGGCGAGATGTCGGTGCCATGCCATCAGCTGCCATCACCTCCCTGCACATGTCCTGTATAGACCAGTTGGTGTTTGAGGGGCGAGATGTCGGTGCCATGCCATCAGCTGCCATCACCTCCCTGCACATGTCCTGTATAGACCAGTTGGTGTTTGAGGGGCGAGATGTCGGTGCCATGCCATCAGCTGCCATCACCTCCCTGCACATGTCCTGTATAGACCAGTTGGTGTTTGAGGGGCGAGATGTCGGTGCCATGCCATCAGCTGCCATCACCTCCCTGCACATGTCCTGTATAGACCAGTTGGTGTTTGAGGGGCGAGATGTCGGTGCCATGCCATCAGCTGCCATCACCTCCCTGCACATGTCCTGTATAGACCAGTTGGTGTTTGAGGGGCGAGATGTCGGTGCCATGCCATCAGCTGCCATCACCTCCCTGCACATGTCCTGTATAGACCAGTTGGTGTTTGAGGGGCGAGATGTCGGTGCCATGCCATCAGCTGCCATCACCTCCCTGCACATGTCCTGTATAGACCAGTTGGTGTTTGAGGGGCGAGATGTCGGTGCCATGCCATCAGCTGCCATCACCTCCCTGCACATGTCCTGTATAGACCAGTTGGTGTTTGAGGGGCGAGATGTCGGTGCCATGCCATCAGCTGCCATCACCTCCCTGCACATGTCCTGTATAGACCAGTTGGTGTTTGAGGGGCGAGATGTCGGTGCCATGCCATCAGCTGCCATCACCTCCCTGCACATGTCCTGTATAGACCAGTTGGTGTTTGAGGGGCGAGATGTCGGTGCCATGCCATCAGCTGCCATCACCTCCCTGCACATGTCCTGTATAGACCAGTTGGTGTTTGAGGGGCGAGATGTCGGTGCCATGCCATCAGCTGCCATCACCTCCCTGCACATGTCCTGTATAGACCAGTTGGTGTTTGAGGGGCGAGATGTCGGTGCCATGCCATCAGCTGCCATCACCTCCCTGCACATGTCCTGTATAGACCAGTTGGTGTTTGAGGGGCGAGATGTCGGTGCCATGCCATCAGCTGCCATCACCTCCCTGCACATGTCCTGTATAGACCAGTTGGTGTTTGAGGGGCGAGATGTCGGTGCCATGCCATCAGCTGCCATCACCTCCCTGCACATGTCCTGTATAGACCAGTTGGTGTTTGAGGGGCGAGATGTCGGTGCCATGCCATCAGCTGCCATCACCTCCCTGCACATGTCCTGTATAGACCAGTTGGTGTTTGAGGGGCGAGATGTCGGTGCCATGCCATCAGCTGCCATCACCTCCCTGCACATGTCCTGTATAGACCAGTTGGTGTTTGAGGGGCGAGATGTCGGTGCCATGCCATCAGCTGCCATCACCTCCCTGCACATGTCCTGTATAGACCAGTTGGTGTTTGAGGGGCGAGATGTCGGTGCCATGCCATCAGCTGCCATCACCTCCCTGCACATGTCCTGTATAGACCAGTTGGTGTTTGAGGGGCGAGATGTCGGTGCCATGCCATCAGCTGCCATCACCTCCCTGCACATGTCCTGTATAGACCAGTTGGTGTTTGAGGGGCGAGATGTCGGTGCCATGCCATCAGCTGCCATCACCTCCCTGCACATGTCCTGTATAGACCAGTTGGTGTTTGAGGGGCGAGATGTCGGTGCCATGCCATCAGCTGCCATCACCTCCCTGCACATGTCCTGTATAGACCAGTTGGTGTTTGAGGGGCGAGATGTCGGTGCCATGCCATCAGCTGCCATCACCTCCCTGCACATGTCCTGTATAGACCAGTTGGTGTTTGAGGGGCGAGATGTCGGTGCCATGCCATCAGCTGCCATCACCTCCCTGCACATGTCCTGTATAGACCAGTTGGTGTTTGAGGGGCGAGATGTCGGTGCCATGCCATCAGCTGCCATCACCTCCCTGCACATGTCCTGTATAGACCAGTTGGTGTTTGAGGGGCGAGATGTCGGTGCCATGCCATCAGCTGCCATCACCTCCCTGCACATGTCCTGTATAGACCAGTTGGTGTTTGAGGGGCGAGATGTCGGTGCCATGCCATCAGCTGCCATCACCTCCCTGCACATGTCCTGTATAGACCAGTTGGTGTTTGAGGGGCGAGATGTCGGTGCCATGCCATCAGCTGCCATCACCTCCCTGCACATGTCCTGTATAGACCAGTTGGTGTTTGAGGGGCGAGATGTCGGTGCCATGCCATCAGCTGCCATCACCTCCCTGCACATGTCCTGTATAGACCAGTTGGTGTTTGAGGGGCGAGATGTCGGTGCCATGCCATCAGCTGCCATCACCTCCCTGCACATGTCCTGTATAGACCAGTTGGTGTTTGAGGGGCGAGATGTCGGTGCCATGCCATCAGCTGCCATCACCTCCCTGCACATGTCCTGTATAGACCAGTTGGTGTTTGAGGGGCGAGATGTCGGTGCCATGCCATCAGCTGCCATCACCTCCCTGCACATGTCCTGTATAGACCAGTTGGTGTTTGAGGGGCGAGATGTCGGTGCCATGCCATCAGCTGCCATCACCTCCCTGCACATGTCCTGTATAGACCAGTTGGTGTTTGAGGGGCGAGATGTCGGTGCCATGCCATCAGCTGCCATCACCTCCCTGCACATGTCCTGTATAGACCAGTTGGTGTTTGAGGGGCGAGATGTCGGTGCCATGCCATCAGCTGCCATCACCTCCCTGCACATGTCCTGTATAGACCAGTTGGTGTTTGAGGGGCGAGATGTCGGTGCCATGCCATCAGCTGCCATCACCTCCCTGCACATGTCCTGTATAGACCAGTTGGTGTTTGAGGGGCGAGATGTCGGTGCCATGCCATCAGCTGCCATCACCTCCCTGCACATGTCCTGTATAGACCAGTTGGTGTTTGAGGGGCGAGATGTCGGTGCCATGCCATCAGCTGCCATCACCTCCCTGCACATGTCCTGTATAGACCAGTTGGTGTTTGAGGGGCGAGATGTCGGTGCCATGCCATCAGCTGCCATCACCTCCCTGCACATGTCCTGTATAGACCAGTTGGTGTTTGAGGGGCGAGATGTCGGTGCCATGCCATCAGCTGCCATCACCTCCCTGCACATGTCCTGTATAGACCAGTTGGTGTTTGAGGGGCGAGATGTCGGTGCCATGCCATCAGCTGCCATCACCTCCCTGCACATGTCCTGTATAGACCAGTTGGTGTTTGAGGGGCGAGATGTCGGTGCCATGCCATCAGCTGCCATCACCTCCCTGCACATGTCCTGTATAGACCAGTTGGTGTTTGAGGGGCGAGATGTCGGTGCCATGCCATCAGCTGCCATCACCTCCCTGCACATGTCCTGTATAGACCAGTTGGTGTTTGAGGGGCGAGATGTCGGTGCCATGCCATCAGCTGCCATCACCTCCCTGCACATGTCCTGTATAGACCAGTTGGTGTTTGAGGGGCGAGATGTCGGTGCCATGCCATCAGCTGCCATCACCTCCCTGCACATGTCCTGTATAGACCAGTTGGTGTTTGAGGGGCGAGATGTCGGTGCCATGCCATCAGCTGCCATCACCTCCCTGCACATGTCCTGTATAGACCAGTTGGTGTTTGAGGGGCGAGATGTCGGTGCCATGCCATCAGCTGCCATCACCTCCCTGCACATGTCCTGTATAGACCAGTTGGTGTTTGAGGGGCGAGATGTCGGTGCCATGCCATCAGCTGCCATCACCTCCCTGCACATGTCCTGTATAGACCAGTTGGTGTTTGAGGGGCGAGATGTCGGTGCCATGCCATCAGCTGCCATCACCTCCCTGCACATGTCCTGTATAGACCAGTTGGTGTTTGAGGGGCGAGATGTCGGTGCCATGCCATCAGCTGCCATCACCTCCCTGCACATGTCCTGTATAGACCAGTTGGTGTTTGAGGGGCGAGATGTCGGTGCCATGCCATCAGCTGCCATCACCTCCCTGCACATGTCCTGTATAGACCAGTTGGTGTTTGAGGGGCGAGATGTCGGTGCCATGCCATCAGCTGCCATCACCTCCCTGCACATGTCCTGTATAGACCAGTTGGTGTTTGAGGGGCGAGATGTCGGTGCCATGCCATCAGCTGCCATCACCTCCCTGCACATGTCCTGTATAGACCAGTTGGTGTTTGAGGGGCGAGATGTCGGTGCCATGCCATCAGCTGCCATCACCTCCCTGCACATGTCCTGTATAGACCAGTTGGTGTTTGAGGGGCGAGATGTCGGTGCCATGCCATCAGCTGCCATCACCTCCCTGCACATGTCCTGTATAGACCAGTTGGTGTTTGAGGGGCGAGATGTCGGTGCCATGCCATCAGCTGCCATCACCTCCCTGCACATGTCCTGTATAGACCAGTTGGTGTTTGAGGGGCGAGATGTCGGTGCCATGCCATCAGCTGCCATCACCTCCCTGCACATGTCCTGTATAGACCAGTTGGTGTTTGAGGGGCGAGATGTCGGTGCCATGCCATCAGCTGCCATCACCTCCCTGCACATGTCCTGTATAGACCAGTTGGTGTTTGAGGGGCGAGATGTCGGTGCCATGCCATCAGCTGCCATCACCTCCCTGCACATGTCCTGTATAGACCAGTTGGTGTTTGAGGGGCGAGATGTCGGTGCCATGCCATCAGCTGCCATCACCTCCCTGCACATGTCCTGTATAGACCAGTTGGTGTTTGAGGGGCGAGATGTCGGTGCCATGCCATCAGCTGCCATCACCTCCCTGCACATGTCCTGTATAGACCAGTTGGTGTTTGAGGGGCGAGATGTCGGTGCCATGCCATCAGCTGCCATCACCTCCCTGCACATGTCCTGTATAGACCAGTTGGTGTTTGAGGGGCGAGATGTCGGTGCCATGCCATCAGCTGCCATCACCTCCCTGCACATGTCCTGTATAGACCAGTTGGTGTTTGAGGGGCGAGATGTCGGTGCCATGCCATCAGCTGCCATCACCTCCCTGCACATGTCCTGTATAGACCAGTTGGTGTTTGAGGGGCGAGATGTCGGTGCCATGCCATCAGCTGCCATCACCTCCCTGCACATGTCCTGTATAGACCAGTTGGTGTTTGAGGGGCGAGATGTCGGTGCCATGCCATCAGCTGCCATCACCTCCCTGCACATGTCCTGTATAGACCAGTTGGTGTTTGAGGGGCGAGATGTCGGTGCCATGCCATCAGCTGCCATCACCTCCCTGCACATGTCCTGTATAGACCAGTTGGTGTTTGAGGGGCGAGATGTCGGTGCCATGCCATCAGCTGCCATCACCTCCCTGCACATGTCCTGTATAGACCAGTTGGTGTTTGAGGGGCGAGATGTCGGTGCCATGCCATCAGCTGCCATCACCTCCCTGCACATGTCCTGTATAGACCAGTTGGTGTTTGAGGGGCGAGATGTCGGTGCCATGCCATCAGCTGCCATCACCTCCCTGCACATGTCCTGTATAGACCAGTTGGTGTTTGAGGGGCGAGATGTCGGTGCCATGCCATCAGCTGCCATCACCTCCCTGCACATGTCCTGTATAGACCAGTTGGTGTTTGAGGGGCGAGATGTCGGTGCCATGCCATCAGCTGCCATCACCTCCCTGCACATGTCCTGTATAGACCAGTTGGTGTTTGAGGGGCGAGATGTCGGTGCCATGCCATCAGCTGCCATCACCTCCCTGCACATGTCCTGTATAGACCAGTTGGTGTTTGAGGGGCGAGATGTCGGTGCCATGCCATCAGCTGCCATCACCTCCCTGCACATGTCCTGTATAGACCAGTTGGTGTTTGAGGGGCGAGATGTCGGTGCCATGCCATCAGCTGCCATCACCTCCCTGCACATGTCCTGTATAGACCAGTTGGTGTTTGAGGGGCGAGATGTCGGTGCCATGCCATCAGCTGCCATCACCTCCCTGCACATGTCCTGTATAGACCAGTTGGTGTTTGAGGGGCGAGATGTCGGTGCCATGCCATCAGCTGCCATCACCTCCCTGCACATGTCCTGTATAGACCAGTTGGTGTTTGAGGGGCGAGATGTCGGTGCCATGCCATCAGCTGCCATCACCTCCCTGCACATGTCCTGTATAGACCAGTTGGTGTTTGAGGGGCGAGATGTCGGTGCCATGCCATCAGCTGCCATCACCTCCCTGCACATGTCCTGTATAGACCAGTTGGTGTTTGAGGGGCGAGATGTCGGTGCCATGCCATCAGCTGCCATCACCTCCCTGCACATGTCCTGTATAGACCAGTTGGTGTTTGAGGGGCGAGATGTCGGTGCCATGCCATCAGCTGCCATCACCTCCCTGCACATGTCCTGTATAGACCAGTTGGTGTTTGAGGGGCGAGATGTCGGTGCCATGCCATCAGCTGCCATCACCTCCCTGCACATGTCCTGTATAGACCAGTTGGTGTTTGAGGGGCGAGATGTCGGTGCCATGCCATCAGCTGCCATCACCTCCCTGCACATGTCCTGTATAGACCAGTTGGTGTTTGAGGGGCGAGATGTCGGTGCCATGCCATCAGCTGCCATCACCTCCCTGCACATGTCCTGTATAGACCAGTTGGTGTTTGAGGGGCGAGATGTCGGTGCCATGCCATCAGCTGCCATCACCTCCCTGCACATGTCCTGTATAGACCAGTTGGTGTTTGAGGGGCGAGATGTCGGTGCCATGCCATCAGCTGCCATCACCTCCCTGCACATGTCCTGTATAGACCAGTTGGTGTTTGAGGGGCGAGATGTCGGTGCCATGCCATCAGCTGCCATCACCTCCCTGCACATGTCCTGTATAGACCAGTTGGTGTTTGAGGGGCGAGATGTCGGTGCCATGCCATCAGCTGCCATCACCTCCCTGCACATGTCCTGTATAGACCAGTTGGTGTTTGAGGGGCGAGATGTCGGTGCCATGCCATCAGCTGCCATCACCTCCCTGCACATGTCCTGTATAGACCAGTTGGTGTTTGAGGGGCGAGATGTCGGTGCCATGCCATCAGCTGCCATCACCTCCCTGCACATGTCCTGTATAGACCAGTTGGTGTTTGAGGGGCGAGATGTCGGTGCCATGCCATCAGCTGCCATCACCTCCCTGCACATGTCCTGTATAGACCAGTTGGTGTTTGAGGGGCGAGATGTCGGTGCCATGCCATCAGCTGCCATCACCTCCCTGCACATGTCCTGTATAGACCAGTTGGTGTTTGAGGGGCGAGATGTCGGTGCCATGCCATCAGCTGCCATCACCTCCCTGCACATGTCCTGTATAGACCAGTTGGTGTTTGAGGGGCGAGATGTCGGTGCCATGCCATCAGCTGCCATCACCTCCCTGCACATGTCCTGTATAGACCAGTTGGTGTTTGAGGGGCGAGATGTCGGTGCCATGCCATCAGCTGCCATCACCTCCCTGCAGATCTAAGCAGTCTGACAGGCAAATTCAAGATATGGTGTCTCCAATTCATGCTTATTCCGAAGCTCCTGTGGCTGCTGTTGATATATGATATGATATAGGCACGACTACAGTGAAAGCAATGGGGGGGGGGGGGGGGGAGATAAGCAGCTACATAAGGAAGTGGCTTGGAGCACCACTATGCCTCACGACGGTCGCACTATATTGTAAGCAAAGTAAGCTCGTCCTCTCGTTCCGGTCCCTCATGGAAGAATTCAAAGTCGGAAAAACCGGCCTCGCGATGATGCTGCGCGAGTCTCCAGATGAAACAGTCAGTACCTGAGTTGCCGCCCTAAGAGCGGGAAGGAAGTGGAAGGTCGTTAGCGCGGTTGAAGATGCCCAGACAGCACTCCAGCTGAAAGATTTCATGGAGCACACCCAGTCGGACAGAAGGGGGTTCGAGTTCCATGGCAGAGAGCCCATGTGGTCTAAGGCGACGACTAGGGAACGCAGAGACCTGGTCGTTAAGGAGATCCGCAAGAGAGAGGATGACGAAGGAGTCCGTGTGGCTGCCCAATGGGCGCAGCAGGGCCAGTGGACGTCATGGGAAGAGATAGTGCAGAGATCTCTTAACTGGAATGAAATATGGCACCACTGCGCTTAAGTTTCGTCGTCCGATCCCTCTACGATGTCTTACCATCAGCTGCCAACTTGATCAAGTGGGGAAAAGCCACCGGCCCGCCCTGTCCCCTCTGTAAAAAGGTCCAGACAGCAGAGCACGTATTGTCCGCATGTAAAGTCGCCCGAGACTTAACCCAAGACCGATTCACATGGCGTCACAACAAAGTCACTGAGTTGGCGGCCATAGTGGATGTAGCCAGAATGCAGGCGAACAATGGGGCCAGGCCGAGGCCGACGGATATTTACTTCGTTCGAGCCGGGCAGCAAATCAGAGACAATGAAGGTAGCGCTGCCGACATGCCGCTTCCGACCATTTTCGATGACTGGGAACTGACCGTTGATCTAAAGGGCCATGGCAAATACCCTGCGGTGATCCAAAAGTTTGGCTTGCGACCAGACATCGTATTTAGCTCCTCGTCAGCCAACGCTGATTGAGCTGGCCGTCCCTTACGAGTCACATATTGACGAGCAGCACACGTACAAGGTAGAGAAGTACGATGACATGGTCGTTAGTCTTAAGATGGAAGGGTACACTGTCATATATCTCTCAGACTTCTTATATATTTGTATTTTACTTCCCCAACTCAAGGACGAGATCCCTAACTCAAGACCAGATCCCCAACTCAAGGACCAGATCCCCAACTCAAGGACCCTAGATCCCCAACTCAAGGACCCTAGATCCCCAACTCAAGGACCAGATCCCCAACTCAAGGACCAGATCCCCAACTCAAGGACCAGATCCCCAACTCAAGGACGAGAAGTTCATCTGGCCCGAGGGGGAAACGAACCTACTTCGCCGCGGTCAGAGGAGAAAGCTAAGACGTGTTAAACCTCTCAAACAATCTGTAATGTCGTGGTCTAATCCGTGGTTTAACTGTCGCCACTTGACTTGCTCGAAAAGTCCGCGTACTCCTGTTCAATTTCTCCCCAAAACACTGTGATAATATACTTGAGCTCATATAATATTAGATATTTCAGCTCATATACTGTCAGATAACTGAGATACTTTACTATTAGATATTTAAACTCATATAGTATTAGATATTTCATTTCATATCCATTGGCACCTTTCCGTCTTGACAGACGATAGTTTGGTACATTGTGCTTCAAAAAGGCTTAATAATTACGATCCATGGCGGTGGCTGGTAAGGCCAATTCTTGCTGCAACCCGTAACAGTTGCCTCTCGCTTTGATTCCGAGACCGGTTAAGACCAGGGATGGAGTTATTGCCTCTCCATAGCACAAAGCCTGAGCTAAAATAAAGAGACCATGTGTTGCCCATGCAGCATGATCCCTCTCTCGGCCTGCCTAGTTCACTCCAGAGGAAAGTTGACACCTATAATCTGGAACAAGACAAGCTGCAGAAGCTGCCGGATCAGCAAAGCAATGCTCTAATTGTCCGCCTGTCGGAGCTTCGATCCTAGACCAGCTGACAACCAAGGCTTAGGGCCTGGTCTGCCCTGCCATGACTTATTTTGTCTTTGGGTTGCATTTCCTCGCACCAGGATAAGGCTAGTACCCTCCCAATTGCGCTCTTCCGCCCGAAGCCGTTGGCACAATGTGGGGTGTCGGGTTTGGTAAGCGCCGCCCAACATTCGGCGCTGACAGAAAGCAGGTAGTACCGTTTCATTTCATATAATATTAGTTATTTCAGCTCATATACTATTAGATCTTTTAGCTTAAACAATATTATATATTTCATGTCATATACAGTTATATATTACAACTCATGCAATATTAAATATTTCAGTGTCGGTTGCAGGGCATCGTGCCATCACCATTGCCTTGGCTGTTGATTATACGTCCTATCACGTTGCTGACACATTTTCCCCGCTTTGTTAGATAGTTTCTTGGTCACAACATTTAAGTGCACATACATCTCCCACGAGGTTCAAAGAAAATAATAGAACGAGGCAGGGAATTACTGAATACACACGGAAAGATGCTATTTGCTGCTGTAGATTTTATTACATCTGTTTTGTAAATGCTTGTTATGAACACAGTATTTGGACACAAGCGGCTTTACGAGGTGGTGTTGATATTCTCAGCATGTTAAGTGCTTTAGAAATGAGAAAACACAGACTGGATTAAACGTAATGGGAATGAAAGCAATGGTGAGTAACGGAGACAAGATAAGACATAAAGGGGTGTATGTTTGTGTTATGTGTGTCTGGGTGATCGTGTGTGTGTATGTGTGTGTGTGTGTGAGAGAGTGAGTGAGTGTGTGTGTGTGTGTGTGTATGTGTGTGTGATATTAGGAAATAAGGACAATACAATGACATTAAGATTTACAGCTGACGAGCTGAAGATTTATAAAGGTAAGTGGACAGACAGACAAGCAAGCCGACTGCAGATCCACAGACAGACAGATAGAAAGAAGGATAGGTAGTTGGATAGCTGGACAGAAAAATAAATAGTTACAAAGATAGACAGACATACAGACCTTCAGTAAGTAGGTTGTTTGTAGGTGAGTAGGTTGGTGGGTAGAGAAATAGACAGACAGATAGGCAGACATATAGACAGAGAAGCTTAAAGATATACATAAGAAATAAATATGCCATTCAATCGAAAAAATATACACAATCGAAAAATAAGATCGACATAGACACTTAGCGATTTGACACACTAATAGTAATAGATAGACAATCACAATGACAAGAAAAATATAAATCAACACACAGTTTCTGTTTATTATGCATTTATCTAATGTACTTCTCAAACTTTTAACCGCGCCTTCTTTACATTACGTTTCACCTGTTCATTTTGTCACATGACGTGTTGCCACGTGACATGTCACGTAACTTCAACGCCATCATTAAGTTAGTGAACTAGGTGAGCAGACCGATATATCCGTGTTTGTCTATGTATGAGTATTTATAAATGTTGTTTATCTATGGCATTGGTTTATGAATGTGCGTTTCTGTTTGATGTATGTTTCGTGTCCGTTAAGGCGTCCAAATGACCTATTTATGAACACTGTATTGCTATTTTGCCACAGTGACCTTTATTTACCAAATACTTCCTGCTGCGATGTGGGGAATCAATCACCAATGTAAGTGATTTATTGTTTTATATTTGTCTAACTAATGACTTTCTTTCTATAGTCAGTCTTTATTCTATAGTTCATGAGTTAATGTGTTGTCTGTCACATATATTATTTGACAGCTAGCATTAGTATATCTAAATTATGATTCAGAATATTTAAATAAAGAAGTCATAAACAATAGCTTGGACGATCTATTGCCTGGCACATCTCGCTGCATTTCGTCAGGTGCATACTGCTCTGTTATATAACATATAAAGTGAATAGATTAATCATATATTGGCTAAAATATATAACTCTCATCGTCACTGGTATTGTTCGAGTATGGAGCATTTGCGATTTCCGCGGTAATCACAGTTAATACTAAGTCAGCGCAAATCAAATATGCTGAAGCTTTAACAATTAGGCGTTTAAAATCCCTTTTATGCAGACAGACATACTTAATAGTGGATCTAGAATTATTATAGGGATAACAAGCATTCCAAATTAGAACTATGTCGGTGACTTTGTATGTTGTTATGTCAACTACAAAATAATCCAACTACTGTCTGCATAAGATATCCATTCAACATCTGGACAATGAACAAGCAATTAGAAAGTCGAATAGAGGCACTGGAGATGTGGATATACAGACGAATATGTTGTATTTCATGGAAACAAAACAATCAAATACAGCGGTTCTAGAAACACTGAGAATGAAAAGAAAATTGCTGAAAGAAATAAAAAAGGAAGCAAGCGAAAAAATTTCGGCCACATTAAAAGACATAACCCGCTCATAAAAGCCATACTGGAAGGTAAGGTTGAAGGCGAGCGAGCAAGAGGTACACAGCGGTACAAGTGGGAAGACACCATCAAGAGATGGAGGAACATCAGTCTGACAGAATGCATACAGTCAGAGCGAGTGTTAGTAATCCACTGCAGCCAACCTTTATTGTTGAGACGGCACATGATTGGTTGATTGAACTCTGCAGCATGCATTTTAGGACATTTGGTTTTTATAACTGACACAAGTTTTATTGTGTATGATAGTTATGAATCTTATGCAGCCTAGAATTTTCTCTTCTCATCGCGTCCTTCCTTGAAGTGCTTGCATTGCTTTATGGTAAGCTGCTTTCTGTATTTGCATTATGTGCCTCCCATTCGCAGCACAAATTCCGTGTGGGCTTAGCCTTGTTTCTAAACACAGATCAAGATTGACCAGCATAATCACTGTTTTCGGTCGTAACGCCTTTTACCCTGTGCTTTTACTGCTTGTACTGGGTTAACTTGTGGACTGTGTGCTCCTTACCCTTGCAAATGTGCGGCGCTGTTCGGGGTTTCAGCGAAATATGGTTGGCAACATACTGGCAACATACTGTGCAAGCTATTTTGAGTGGCATCTTTGTTTATAGTCACAAAGGGATTACATTGCTTTGTTTTTAACAAAATTACCTTGTCCGAAGAATGTATGCAATTATCCAGTAGTAGATTACAACTTACACTAGAAATGTATCTTTCTTGGGTAATTACAAATATGAGGTAATAAATATGATCAGAGTGAAATTAGAGAGCTAAAGTGCCAAGTTAAGAGTAAACTGGTGATTTCAACCCATAAAATAACTACAACTACACGGGTACAATGATGGAAGGGGCAACAATGAATGTACGTTAACCGTCATAATATTTCCAAGCGTACCATGATGGAAGAAGCATCAACACTTAGTTTAAACTAACCATAATAGTATTTCATGTAGGGCTACCAGTGTAAGCTAACTTTCATAGTATTTCATGTTGGGATACTACGATGGAAGAAGCATCACTCGAAATAAGCCAACAATTATAGTATTTCGCGTAGTGGTACCAGTGTAAGCTAATAATCATAATATTTCAAGTAGGGATACTATGATAAAAGTATCAGTACTAAATCTACGCTAAGTATCATAGTATTTCTAGGGTTACAGTGATGAAAGCACCAACACCCAGTCTACGCTAACCAAATCAGTATTTCCAGGTGTAATATAAAAAATTAGCAGTACCCATCTTCTCTCCAAGATCAAGGACTCTATTTGTATTAGGTTGTGGTAGGATTTCTGATGTTTGCAAGTTTGCAGTATCGTGTATATAAATGTTCCTATGAAATTAGAAACCTCACAAAACATCTAACATATCAACTAACAAGTCATCATCAGAGAACAAAGCGTGACTTTGTCCGCGTTTAGTGATTTTGATCATTGCGACCGTACCTCAGCAGGGTGGCTCCTCCATTCTCCAGCTTTCGATTGGGCACCAACTTTGTTCCAAACGGTGCAAATCTTGTCTGAACCGAGAGCCTACTCCAACCTCGTTTCCCAAAGTGGGTAAAAAGAGAGCGAAGTGAGTTTATTTTAGCGTCTCTGTCATCTTCGTTTGCAGGCCTCCTGGTCAACGCAGCGTGTCGAAAAGCCCCCTGCAGAAAAGGTGATGCCAAGTCTATCGTCATTGGAAGTTGGTCAACAGGTTTGACCAGGCCTCGTGCTAAACTTTCCAGATATTCTTTGACATCATCCAGGTCACCGACATGATCCTCTGACGATGCAGCAATGCCATTAACTCTGTCGCTTTGCGTGCGCGAACCAAAACCGTTTGATGGTTGTCGGTTGTTGTGGTCCTCCAGGTTGTCAAAGACATCTTTGTAAGTGTGGCCATTCGTGAACACGACCATGCAATGGAGGGAAACCAAGAAAAGGCCAAGTACCTGGGGAAATAGAATAGTATTATTTTAAATCACAGAGCATTATACATTTTAACTCAACTAGCATTAATTAATTTAACTCACAGAGCGTAGCGTTGTATTTTAACCCAAGGGCATTAATTATTTTAACTATCACAGCGTAGTAATTTTAACCCACAGAACATTAATTATTTTAACTCACAGAGCGTAGTGATTTTAGCTCACATAATATTAATTATTTTAACTCACAGAGCGTAGAGTATTGATTTTAATCCACAGGGCATTAATTATTTTATCTACCATAGTGTAGTGATTTTAACCCACAGAGCGTAGTGATTTTAACTCACAGAGCATTCAAAACAATGTTTTCCCGTAGTGAATTTGAATAACGAAGACACAAACAATAGATTGCACGATTTATTGCCTGGCATATTTCGCTGCATCTCGTCAGGTACATACTGCAGAAATCACACAACTTACGTGAAATTAACTAGATAAATCCTTCAAGTTGAAATATACACAATTTCGCACAGTAATGTCACTTATCTACCACGGTAATTTTAAGCTGACTAACATGTCTTTCTGTTTACACAATTCTGGCTTGCGTTGATAGATCATAATTGCTTCTGCAAATTTTAACAAGTGAGTATTTTGTGTTCTAAACAACACTCGAAATGCAGTGTCTCTGGACACAACGTGACCACTGGCGACAATGTGTCTGCCGATTGAAGACGCCGGGAGCTTCCGGTGTGTCGGCTCCTCGCGGCTAGCCACTCCTGTGTGTTGTATCTTGTTGACCCATTGAGGTATGTGTTCTGACACCCGTTTGTTAAGCTGTCTCTCCGTTCGACCAATGTAAACGGCCTGGCATCTACATGTGAATTGGTAAATACAATTGTTTGTGTCGTACAGAGGAACAGGCTCTTTGACTGCTGGTGTAGGAATGGGTACGGTTTTACATCTAATGACTGGAGTTGCCGCACAGAATGTTCGACCTACTGCTGTAGTAAGCCGGTCTTGTAGACGTTGCATTACGTCATCCCCTCGAAAGGTTAGCATTAATTATTTTAACTATCACAGCGTAGTGATTTTAACTCACAGAGCATTAATTAATTTAATTACATTAAATTACAGAGCCTAGCGTAGTGATTTTAACCCACAGGACATTAATTATTTTATCTACCACACTGTAGTGATTTTAATTAACAGAGATTAATTATTTTAACTCACAGAGTGTAGTGATTTAATCTCACTTAGCATTAATTATTTTAACTTACAGAACGTAGTGATTTTAACCCACATAGCATTAATTATTTTAACTCACTGAATGTAGTGATTTTAACCCACGGAGCATTAATTATTTTAACTCACAGAGCGTAGCGTAATGAGTTTAACCCACAGGACATTAATTATTTTAACCCACAAAGCACTATTTATTTTAACTCACAGAGTGTAGTGATGTTAACTCACATAGCATTAATTATTTTAAGTCACAGAGTGTAGTGTAGTGTATTTAACCCACATGACATTAATTATTTTATCTACCACAGTGTAGTGATTTCAACTCACAGAGCATTAGATATGTGTTAACCTACTGAGCGTTTAACTTACAGATGATTAGATATTTCAATTTAGAGGGCATTACTTACATTAATTCACAGAGCATGAGACATATCATCTTACAGAGTATTAGATATTTAATTTCACTAAGCATTAGCTATTTCATTTCACGGTGCATTAGATATTTCATGTGACTGAACATTAGATACTTAGTTAGTCTTTCCTCTTGAGCTTAAGGCGACGCATGCCTGGCGGTTCGCTGCCACCTGTTGTAAATCTTGGATGTTTATTTGGCCGTTGAATGAGCCTTCTATGATGATGGTTCTACGCAGGGTCTCTCTTGGTCTTCTCCGTTTTATTTTCCTTACCGATATCCATATAAGATTAGATACTAGGGGGCTTCAAATGAAAAACTTAACAGTGTGATATAAATTACAGTAACCATGTCATTATCTTGTAACCTGTCTATATTGTTATTAAGCACATCAAGACGTTTATCTCGTGACATCACAGTGCAGGTGAACACGGTGACGTCGAAAGGACAGTATAAAGATGGCCGCCCTACTTTTGACATGCACTAAAGAGGAGCACCGTTATTTTATCAATGTTTAATCAATGAAGGGGTGAAACCTGTAGACATTCACCAGCGAATGAACCCCCAGTTTATTGATGCATGCCTGTCAGTCCAGCAAGTGTATGAATGGAGTAGGACGTTTCAAAACGGCGTGACTTCTGTGGCATAATGTTCACGACCGGGTCAGGCACACCGAGTAGAGACCCCAGAGTGGATACACACACGACCAAGGAAATTTGTGTTTTCTACTTCAGGAATCCAATCACTTTATCGGCGCTGGAGGACTTGCATTTAACGCAGTGGTGACTACATAAAAAGAAATGATATATTTGTTCTTTACATTTACAGAATATATTCATGAAAAACAATTATGGTTTTAATTTGAAGTTACCCCCCCCCCCCCCATCTTTCGTATATTCAACAGGGAGCTTTATATAATTTAAATTACAGAATTATATACACATTTCATGTCACAGAGCATTAAAAATGTCAGCTCACAGAATTAGAATCATTTCAGCACACAGAATAATAGATATTAGAACTGACAGAAGATTAAATAGTACAACTCGCAGAACATTAGATACCCAGCTCACGAGACACTTGACATTTAAGCTCAAATAGAAATAGATCTTGGCCCGCACCATACACAATTTGTGACCCTTTGAAAATAAATTTCGTGCGTTTGTTCGTACACGCAAAGAAACGACTTGTTACAAGGCTATAGCATGATAACCGTTGATTATAACGTGTGAGAAAATTAAAGCCAAATATCACTGTAAAGTTTAAGATAAACAAAATATCAAACCATTTATCAATCCTTGTAAATGTGAAGCTTTAAAGGTGGAACGGGGTTTTAGCACGAAATAAAATAAGTAATTGTAAACGCTTGAGTAATTTTAACAACGCAGACAGAGTAATTCTCAGGAAGCGATAAACGTTTGAAATTTGTGACAGATGAGTACGAGAAGTTCTGCTAGGGAACACCTTTGATGATTGGACTCAAATCAGAAATACATTAACTGGTATTGATTCCCACTGATGCAAAACAAAGAAGTATAAATCATTGGATATACTAGACATCACAAACAAAGTTATAAGTACAACGTAATTCGAACCGGTTACCTCCAAATAACGAAATGTCCATGATGAAGAAACTTCGTTGGCTGAAGAAGGAGATTCGAACCGACCAACCTCGTACACAGGATGAAACAACCAGGATGAAGGGACTTTCCAACATAACCAATCTAGTGAATCGAACCATTATAATATGAAGAGATTGTAATGTGTGGAGAAGCATGATCGCCCGCAGCAATTGAAAAAGCACTTGATGATGATAATATTCCCAACAAGCAACTGTCAGATCCCCCCCCCCCCCCCCCCCCCCCCCTTTGCCGCATATCCTTTACAGGGCATCGCTGTCAAAATCAGCATCTTTCTGCTGATTGTTGATTTCTTGGCAAGATTACGCTCAGTACCGATTGTCGCGCAGGTTACGTTCCTCACGTGGATATACGGGATTACGGAGAAAGACGTTAACCCCTAGGCCAGAGAGACCGGCAGCTGTCAGATTAGCTGGTGAAATATCACGCTGGTTTAAGGTACAAGGGGAGTAAGTAAAGCAGGGCTGTATTCTATCCCCATATTTGTTTATCAATGCAAGGAGAAACATTCGAAGAGACTCATCACAATTTCGTTACATTCATAATTGTAAGAAACTCTAAACTAGAACTCAGATATATAGATGACATGTTCTACCTCTCAAGTAATATTGATAAATTAGTAGAGTCAATCCCGAATGTCAAAAGACACAAAGAATATCAATATATATATATATAGTTTGCCCTGTAAAAATAATGTCCACAGATAATAACAATTGTAAGCTACAACAGCGCAGAGTTACCACCCTTGCCTGATCTCCCGGTGATCATGTTGCAATCCTGTCCAATGTGGGATTGGTGTCATTGCCTTGGCATACCAGGACATTTCTTGGGTACCAGGACATTTCTTGGGTACCAGAACATTTCTTGGGTACGAGGATATTTCTTGGGTACCAGGACATTTCTGGGGTACCGGATATTTCTTGGGTACCAGGACATTTCTTGGGTACCAGGATATTTCTAGGGTACAAGGATATTTCTTGGGTACCAGGAAATTTCTTGGGTACCAGGATATTTCTTGGGTACGAAGATATTTCTTGGGTACCAGGACATTTATTGGGTACCAGGACATTTCTGGGGTACCGGATATTTCTTGGGTACCAGGACATTTCTTGGGTACCAGGATATTTCTTGGGTACCAGGACATTTCTTGGGTACCAGGATATTTCTTGGGTACAAGGATATTTCTTGGGTACTAGGAAATTTCTTGGGTACCAGGATATTTCTTGGGTACGAGGATATTTCTTGGGTACCAGGACATTTATTGGGTACCAGGACATTTCTTGGGTACGAGGATATTTCTTGGATACCAGGAAATTTCTTGGGCACGAGGATATTTCTTTGGTACCAGGACATTTCTTGGGTACCAGGATATTTCTTGGGTACCAGGACATTTCTTGGGTACGAGGATATTTCTTGGGTACCAGGACTTTTCTTAGGTACCGGATATTTCTCGCGTACGAGGATATTTCTTGTGTACCAGGACATTTCTTGGGTACGAGGATATTTCTTGGGTACGAGGATATTTCTTGGTTACCAGGAAATTTCTTGGGTACCAGGATATTTCTTGGGTACGAGGATATTTCTTGGGTACCAGGACATTTATTGGGTACCAGGACATTTCTTGGGTACGAGGATATTTCTTTCGTACCAGGACATTTCTTGGGTACGAGGATATTTCTTGGGTACGAGGATATTTCTTGGGTACGAGGATATTTCTTGGGTACCAGGAACTTTATTGGGTACTAGGATATTTCTTGGGTACGAGGATATTTCTTGGGTACTAGGATATTTCTTGGGTAAGAGGATATTTCTTGGGTACTAGGATATTTCTTGGGTACGAAGATATTTCTTGGGTACGAGGATATTTCTTAGGTACTAGGATACTTCTTGGGTACGAGTATATTTATTGGGTACTAGGATATTTCTTGGGATCGAGGATATTTCTTGGGTACGAGGATATTTCTTAGGTACTAGGATACTTCTTGGGTACGAGTATATTTATTGGGTACTAGGATATTTCTTGGGTACGAGGATATTTCTTGGGTACGAGGATATTTCTTGGGTACGAGGACATTTCTTCGGACACAAAGGCCAACGCCCTGATATTTATCACATCACCCAAAGAAACGGGAAGAAGCATGGACATGTTTGATACAAACAATGCAGTACAGACTTGACTGGTCAAGCCGTATTCGAGTCCAAGAAAGGAGATATCATAACCAAGTCCTCCTGGAAGGGATGAGCAGAAATGCTTTGCGATGACTACTGCATCATATGACTGAGCGCGCAATGGAAATGACCAGTGTGCAGTTACGTCGTTCTGCATTCGGGTTCGAATCGCTGTATGATAACTATAGCTGTCAATGTTTATGTTGGCTAGTGTGTTCTCAGCCAGACTGCGAAGCTAAAGGCTCGCGAACGCCATTCGTGACCCGCTTACCTGCGTTTGAAACACAGCTGCAACCGATTTGGCAGCAGACAGTGTCGAGCTGAGTCTTAACGTGTTGGTATGAGAAAATAATGCTACTTCTTTGAGCGAGGAGTGTCGAGTTGGCAGTGCGTCTATGAACACTTCGTTCCTGCAGCAAGACTCTGTAGTCATTTGGAGGTGACATGTTCGAATCTCGGTAAGGTAAGTATAGCATCGATGTTAATATTTCCTATTGCGTCTTCTAATCTTTACTTATTTCTTCTACTTCCCCGAGCGTCAATCAATTACTATTGAATTTGTAAGACTAACTCAGTCAGATGTCCTTACCACACATAGGTGGGATAGTCAGGGGATTTCCGCAATCAAAGCCGACATTTCTGCCTGTCTCTAAACGCCTCTATCATTCCTACACACTCCAGTAATGGTTTCACACGATCAAACGAGGGATTTGCTTGTTTGTTCAACAACATTAGTCTTCGAAAAATAAAGCCAGGACTGGAACGATGGTGCCAACATCGATAATTGCAACTTTGAAGTTATCATAATGAACGACTCTTTCGTGATGGGAAATTGTCACTGAAACACTGTTGATTGGGGATGTGATTTGTAAGTTTTCTTTTATCTGACGTTCAAAGGATTGATTGTTCGTGAGCTGCAGAGCAAAACTGATGTCGCATACTTTATTCTTCAATTTTCGCTTTCATTTAGACCTTACAGGGAGACGGCAGAAAGAACTGTCTACATCAGAGTCTGGCAACCTTCGTGTATGTACTTCTTGCATTGTAGTCATGTTCCAAGGCCACTTCACATGGCAATCTAAATCCTTCATATTTCTACAATCAACAGTCATTACAACAGATTATTTAAATCTTGTATTAACATGCTTCCGATTAAATAATTATTCTATTGTTTGAAGATTATTCAGTCATCATCATTATGTGCCATGCCGATAAACGTGGGTGGTCATGTTTCGCCATCTCACACGATCACCAGAGTCGTGGACCAGCTTCGTGTTCTTGTCTCGACCATGCCACATGGGCAAGCCATCCAGATATTTACTTCTCTACCTTCCTCTTAATCTCTTCCCCTCAATCTTGCCAGTTATCGCCAAGCTCTCTGGTTTATTTCTTCTTATAATGTGTCCAAAAAATTGTGATTGTCTACATATAATTTCTCTAATCAGTTTACGGTTCTCATCTGCTTCTTGTATGACTTGGTTATTGGTTTTTCTGCCTGTCCATTGGCACCTTTTGAATTTTCATCATAAACCACATTTCCACTGAGATTAGATGTTTTAGACAACGGTTTATTGCTTCATGACACCGTTTCATTGCTGCATGACCCCGTTTCATTGCTTCGTGACACCATTTGATTGCTTCGTGACACCGTTTCATTGCTTCGTGACACCGTTTTATTGCTTCGTGACACCATTTCACTGCTTCGTGACACCGTTTCATTGCTTCGTGACACCGTTTCATTGCTTCGTGACACCGTTTCATTTCTTCGTGACACCGTTTCATTGCATTGTAACACTCATTACACCCTGTTTATTGCTTCGTGACACCGTTTCATTGCTTCGTGACACCGTTTCATTGCTTCGTGAAACCGTTTCACTGCTTCATGACACCATTTCATTACTTTGTGACACCGTTTCATTGCTTCGTGACACCGTTTCATTGCTTCGTGACACCGTTTCATTGCTTCGTGAAACCGTTTCACTGCTTCATGACACCATTTCATTACTTTGTGACACCGTTTCATTGCTTCGTGACACCGTTTCATTGCTTCGTGACACCGTTTCATTGCTTCGTGAAACCGTTTCACTGCTTCATGACACCATTTCATTACTTTGTGACACCGTTTCATTTCTTCGTGACACGCATCACACCCTGTTTATTGCTTCGTGACACCCATTACACCGTTTCAGTGTTTCGTGACACCGTTTCAATTCCTTGTGACACGGTTTCATTGTTTCGTGACACCCATTACACTACTTCATTGCTTCGTGACACCGTTTCATTCCTTCGTGACACCCATTACACTATTTCATTACTTCGTGACACCGTTTCATTGCTTCGTGACACCCATTACACTATTTCATTGCTTCGTGACACCGTTTCATTGCTTTGTGACACCGTTTCAGTGCTTTGTGACACCATTTCATTGCATCGTGACACCATTTCATTTCTTCGTGACAACATTGCATTGTTTTGTGACAAGGTTTCATTGCTTCATGACACCATTTCATTGTTTTGTGACAAGGTTTCATTGCTTCATGACACAATTTCATGTCTTCGTGACACCATTTCATTGTTTTGTGACAAGGCTTCATTGCTTCATGACACCATTTCATTTCTTCGTGACACCATTTCATTGTTTTGTGACAAGGTTTCATTGCTTCATGACACCGTTTCATTTCTTCTTGACGCCGTTTCGTTGTTTTGTGACGCCGTTTTATTGTTTCGTGACACCCATTACACCCTGTTTATTTCTTCGTGACACTGTTTCATTGCTTAGTGACACCGTTTCATTGCTTCGTGACACCGTTTCATTGCTTCGTGACACAAATTAAACCGTTTCATTGCTTTGTGACACCGTTTCATTGTTTCATGACACCGTTTCATTGCTTCGTGACACCGTTTTATTGCTTCGTGACACCCATTAGACCCTGTTTATTTCTTCGTGACACCATTTCATTCTTCGTGACACCGTTTCATTGCTTTGTGACACCGTTTCATTGCTTCGTGACGCCGTTTCATTATTTCCTGACCCCATTTAATTGCTTCGTGACCCCATTACATTGCTTCGTGACCCCATTTTATTGCTTTGTGACACAATTTCATGGCTTCGTGACCCCTATTACACCGTGTAATTGCTTCGTGACACCGTTTCATTGATTCGTGGCACCGTTTCATTGCTTCGTGACATCGTTTCATTGCTTCGTGACATCGTTTCATTGCTTCGTGACGACGTTCCATTGCTTCGTGATACCGTGTCATTGCTTTGTGACACCGTTTCATTGCTTCGTGACATCGTTTCATTGCTTCGTGACATCGTTTCATTGCTTTGTGACGACGTTCCATTGCTTAGTGACACAGTTTCATTGCTTTGTGACACCGTTTCATTGCTTCATGACACCGTTTCATTGCTTCGTGACAAGGTTTCATTGCTTCATGACACCGTTTCATTTCTTCCTGACAATGCTTCATTGCTTCATGACACCGTTTCATTGCTTCCTGACAATGTTTCATTGCTTCATGACACCGTTTCATTGCTTCCTAACAATGTTTCATTGCTTCATGACACCGTTTCATTGCTTCCTGACAATGTTTCATTGCTCCGTGACACCGTTTTTTGCTTCATGACACCATATTATTGCTTCATGACACCATTTCATTGCTTCGTGACACCATTTTATTGCTTCATGACACCATTTCATTGCTTAGTGACACAATTTTATTGCTTCATGACACCATTTCATTGCTTCGTGACACCATTGTATTGCTTCATGACACCATTTCATTGCTTCGTGACACCGTTTTTTGCTTCATGACACCATTTTATTGCTTCATGACACCAGTTCATTGCTTCGTGACACCATTTTATTGCTTCATGACACCATTTCATTGCTTCATGACACCCTTTCATTGTTTCATGACACCGTTTTATTGCTTCATGACACCATTTCATTTCTTCGTGACACCGTTTTATTGCTTCATGACACCATTTCATTTCTTCGTGACACCGTTTTTTGCTTCATGACACCGTTTCATTGTTTCGTGACACCGTTTTTTGCTTCATGACACCGTTTCATTGCTTAGTGACAAGGTGTCATTGCTTCATGACACCATTTCATTGCTTCGTGACGCCGTTCCGTTTCTTCGTTACACCGCTTTATTACTTCGTGACGCCGTTTCATTGCTTCCTGACCCCATTTCATTGCGTCGTGACTCCATTAAATTGCTTTGTGACCCCATTTCATTGCTTCATGACACCGTTTCATTGCTTAGTGGCACCATTTCATTGCTTAGTGGCACCATTTCATTGCTTAGTAACACCGTTTCATTGCTTCTTTTCACCGTTTCACTGCTTAGAAACACCGTTTCATTGCTTCTTTTCACCGTTTCACTGCTTAGTAACACCGTTTCATTGCTTCTTTTCACCGTTTCACTGCTTAGTAACACCGTTTCATTGCTTCTTTTCACCGTTTCATTGCTTCTTTTCACCGTTTCACTGCTTAGTAACACCGTTTCATTGCTTCTTTTCACCGTTTCACTGCTTAGTAACACCGTTTCATTGCATCTTTTCACCGTTTCACTGCTTAGTAACACCGTCTCATTGCTTCTTTTCACCGTTTCACTGCTTAGTAACACCGTTTCATTGCATCTTTTCACCGTTTCACTGCTTAGTAACACCGTTTCATTGCTTCTTTTCACCGTTTCACTGCTTAGTAACACCGTTTCATTGCATCTTTTCACCGTTTCACTGCTTAGTAACACCGTTTCATTGCTTCTTTTCACCGTTTCACTGCTTAGTAACACCGTTTCATTGCTTAGTGACACCGTTTCAATGCTTCTCGTGCTCCACCACTCCATCTGGCGCAGCATTGGCTCTTCTTCGGCGTCGCTGTTATTGGATACCAATGAACACTGAAGATTGGCTCACTATTTCATTAACAATCTAAACAATTTTCGGGGTAGAGAATACGTTTTACCATTTAGTTAGTGAGTTATCTGTTGGGGTTTCATCCTTGCACTCCGGGCATGTCCACCTGTGCTCAGACTCTCCCCCTCTCCCCTCTCTCAAATTTTGCATCAGCGTTTGTGTTGGTTAACGACGTCCCTCTTTCTCCCTATGTGCCTCTCGTGTCTGGCCGTGCCCAATTTAACTCCAGTATCTCTCATTTTACACAACGATGGGGATTCACTGGTGTCAAAGCCCTCCGCCCTTCACATCTCTCTAAGGGTATTAATAACATCGGCACTATCCATGGGCTGGCCATCTACAGGGGATGCAGAGTCAGCAACTTGAACAGCTCGTTCATTTCCAAACACCACTCCTGCACGTCCGGGAACGAAGATGAAGGTGACTCTACGGACAAAAGACCTCCGCATGGATTCAATCCCATTTCTGGGCAAAGAACCTGCCGCCATCTTTGGAATCGTGATGATTGGATTACTTTTGGTGTACCATGTGTGAAGAGAAAGGTTCTACATCCATGTCATGAGTTAAACTGTTTTCCATTTGGAAAATAAAGAAATCGTGTGATTGGGCGAGAGTTACACCAGAGATATATTAGTTATATAATATAGCTGTGCACGGGAGATGCAGCATGAATCAATGACAGGAGAAGAAGAGGAAGGCGAGAAGAAGAACAAGTGGTAGTAGTAGTAGTAGTAGTAGTAGTAGTAGTAGTAGTAGTAGTAGTAGTAGTAGTAGTAGTAGTAGTAGTAGTAGTAGTAGTAGTAGTAGTAGTAGTAGTAGTAGTAGTAGTAGTAGTAGTAGTAGTAGTAGTAGTAGTAGTAGTAGTAGTAAATATTATTTATTCATCATTGGTGTTCCTGTAACTTATGTGTGTGTATGTATGTGTGAGCGTGCGTGCGTGATCTCGCTATTACCTATAATTATATAAATTTGCTGATGTTTGTATTATTTATATATTTATATATTCTGATGTCTAATTTTAACCTCTCAAAATTCAAACTAAAACTTCACTTCCAATATTAAAAACATAAGTTTAAATCAGAGACTCGGTTTAAGGACTAAATTGCGATAGTCATTACAGCCGTGGTAGAAAGTAAATGACGCACGAACGATCCCCCAAGATCCGGACATCTCTGGCATTCACTGTAGCCTCGGCTCCTTTTGTGAACTTGTAGCCTTGTGTGAAAGGAGTCAACGAAGCCGTCTGGAAGTGTCTGAGTATACCAAAATGTCGGGGGAGGAAAGTGGAGAAATGTAGCTCTATTGATAATACACGCGATGTTAGTCAGCGATTATATTTCTGTTATTATTTTTAGGGTTGGGAAATCTGAGGACGCGTAGATAGTTTAATGAAAGGTAGCAGTGGAAATATTTCTTTTACAATAAAGGTTGCACTATATCTAATGTTTATTATACAGAGTATTACGTTTGATTTGAGGTCAGTCAAGAACCGACATCACTGCATTCCGGATATTCCATTATAACAGTGTGACTGTTATAACGACATAAAAGAGCTCAGACAAGGACTTAAGGAAATTAGAAGGACGAGTTGGGATCATGTTAGAATTTAGAAATTTTAGTTGACAAAACCTTTTTAAAAGCGCACTAGAATGCACCATATATACGTAGCAATATATTGTGTAGTATCCAGGAAGTGGCAATACTTTTTGACGACGGAAGCAGAAACGATAACAAAATAAGCAGACAGAAGGGAGAATCTGATGTGATGGGACTCCACTGGGGGTAGTTGAGTGCTCAGATCTTGATAGGGTGGATATCAACTGGAATATTAGAAACACAAGAAGAACGTATATGACAATAACATGGATCGTTGAAAGTATTTAAGATTAGTAAAAATTAGTATTCTACTTGAAGAAACCATATAAGCTTACTCAAGTTAAATTGATATTGGTGAAATAGAATGTTGAATCGACTGGATGATTTTGTAATGCTGATGTGTATTTTTCACCTGAGACGTTTCTAAATTGTGTCGAGGAATTTTATACTTGAAATCAGGATGGAATAAGAATTTGTCTGAACAATAAAATGGTGAGGTTTTCTGAAATCGTTTTCCGCAATTGCCACGAATGTTGCATTCTGACTGTATTTGAGTTTGTTTGATATCCTTATTCATCCGAAAATAGCACTAGGTATCAACTCAAATGAAAACATTCACCCCTATGGATCATGTGCCATCTAAATTATCCTCGTGTCAGCCGGGCTTATAATCACGAAATCTGACACCATACGTGCTCTGTCCTTTTGTCTTCAACAACCAGCGAAGAGACGTAATACTAAAGGTACCAGCTGTAGTCTCAAAATGTATCCATACGGCCTGTCTTGGAGTACTGAGTGTAGGCAAGATCCCCTTGTCACTCCGTGCAGATTCAGGCTCTACAAATCAAGATGATTTATATGTTTTCCCACGCCGTAGATCCTCTTGTCACTCCGTGCAGATTCAAACTCTACAAATCAAGATGATTTATCTGTTTTCCCACGCCGTAGATCCCCTTATCACTCCGTGCAGATTCAGGCCCTCCAAATCAAGATGATTTATCTGTTTTCCCACGCCGTAGATCCCCTTATCACTCCGTGCAGATTCAGACCCCCCAAATCAAGATGATTTATCTGTTTTCCTACACCGTAAACATGATCTCAAAGTGTCTTGACCATATTTGCCTTATCATACACCGATACACCTGTCTGATAGGCCTGTCTGTGTTCACCTTTCTCAGCATGCTCAGTGAGTCCGTTACAAGCACGACATGGGCATGTTGTTTCTATTTTAGCCAGTGGAATGCCGCAGTTACTGCTCCACCTCCATTCTCAGAATATGTTTCGTAGTATCATACGCCATGCTCTCCTGCATTAATCACTGTGAGCATGACGTAACTGCTACCAAAGATACAGAACTTTGTTGGAAATCAAAATGCTGCGCTGATAATTTCTTTTATTATAAACGAGGTGTTGATAAATAGAATTTAACAATATCAGTAAGCAGAAAGCATTTTAAAGGAGCGAAAATTTCCCCCTGTCTGTTGTAAGACCGCAGAAGATGGCAGATATGAAATATATCAAGACCAGAATCAAATAAGCTGAAACTGTATTTCATATCATAAGAAATATTCTACAATCCAAAACAAAGACCTGCCTGATCTTCACAGAGATCCGTTAAGTACCAGGTGTGCACAGATCAAATTATTCAGACACGCTGGCCATATCACAATCATCATGTGTCCTGACAACTGGAGCAAACATACATTCACCTGCACGAGGTTCAGTGCTTGGCGTTCTGCATTCATTCTATTGAGATATTCCTTAGTGTTGGGTCTTAGTCAGGTATGACTGAGCTACCGTATGACAGTAGACGGTAATACCTATTGTCTGTTAGCGCCAAATGTTGGGTCTTAGAAACTATGACTAAGCTACCGTATGACAGTAGACGGTAATACCTATTGTCTGTTAGCGCCAAATGTTGGGTCTTAGAAACTATGACTGAGCTACCGTATGACAGTAGACGGTAATACCTATTGTCTGTTAGCGCCAAATGTTGGGTCTTAGAAACTATGACTGAGCTACCGTATGACAGTAGACGGTAATACCTATTGTCTGTTAGCGCCAAATGTTGGGTCTTAGAAACTATGACTAAGCTACCGTATGACAGTAGACGGTAATACCTATTGTCTGTTAGCGCCAAATGTTGGGTCTTAGAAACTATGACTAAGCTACCGTATGACAGTAGACGGTAATACCTATTGTCTGTTAGCGCCAAATGTTGGGTCTTAGAAACTATGACTGAGCTACCGTATGACAGTAGACGGTAATACCTATTGTCTGTTAGCGCCAAATGTTGGGTCTTAGAAACTATGACTGAGCTACCGTATGACAGTAGACGGTAATACCTATTGTCTGTTAGCGCCAAATGTTGGGTCTTAGAAACTATGACTGAGCTACCGTATGACAGTAGACGGTAATACCTATTGTCTGTTAGCGCCAAATGTTGGGTCTTAGAAACTATGACTGAGCTACCGTATGACAGTAGACGGTAATACCTATTGTCTGTTAGCGCCAAATGTTGGGTCTTAGAAACTATGACTAAGCTACCGTATGACAGTAGACGGTAATACCTATTGTCTGTTAGCGCCAAATGTTGGGTCTTAGAAACTATGACTACCGTATGACAGTAGACGGTAATACCTATTGTCTGTTAGCGCCAAATGTTGGGTCTTAGAAACTATGACTAAGCTACCGTATGACAGTAGACGGTAATACCTATTGTCTGTTAGCGCCAAATGTTGGGTCTTAGAAACTATGACTACCGTATGACAGTAGACGGTAATACCTATTGTCTGTTAGCGCCAAATGTTGGGTCTTAGAAACTATGACTAAGCTACCGTATGACAGTAGACGGTAATACCTATTGTCTGTTAGCGCCAAATGTTGGGTCTTAGAAACTATGACTACCGTATGACAGTAGACGGTAATACCTATTGTCTGTTAGCGCCAAATGTTGGGTCTTAGAAACTATGACTACCGTATGACAGTAGAGGTACTGCCTGCTGAATGTTGGGTCAGATATGACTGAGCTGCTGTATGACAGTAGACTGTACTTCCTGCTGTCTGTTAGCGCTGATTGTTTGGCCTTAGTCAGATATGACTGAGCAACTGCATGACAGTACTCGGTACTGCCTGCTTTGTGTTGGGTGCCGAATGTTGGGCGGCGTTTACCAAACCCAACACACCACATTGTGCGAAAGGCTTCGGGCGGAGGAGTGGAATTGGGCGGGTACACGTCTTACCCTAGTGCGAAGAAATGCAACCTAAATTCTAAATGGCATGGTAGAGCAGACCAGGCCCTAAGCCTTGGTCGGAAACTGGTCTAGGATTGAAGTTCCGACAAGCGGACAGTTAGAATAATGGTTTGCTGATCCGGCAATGTCTGAATCTTGTCTTGTTCCAGATGTATTGATGTTACCTTTCCTCTGAAGTAAACCAGGCAGGCCGAGAGAAGGATCATGCTGCATGGGCAAGACATGGTCTCTAAATTCAACCCGGGGATTGTTCTGTAGAGAGTTGTAACTCCATTGTACAAATTATTGTCTGTCAAGACGGCAAGGTGCCAGTCATCCCTCCATGAGGCCATCCCAGTCTGTCCAGCTTCAATTACCACGACCCGCCCTTGCCTCTCCTAGCAGATATTTCCAGCTGTCACGATGTTTTCAAAAGCTTATGTTTTCATTTCATGACCAAAGAACTCCGTCTCTTTCTTTTATTTGTGCACATAATGTTTCCAGGTTTGTGTGGCAATAAACATACTGATAGATTAGCAGTTTCTGTCACTCAAAACCGAGAGGTGGTGTATTAAACAAGTGATGTGGCGACGGCTTTACGGAGTCGGGTGGAGAGTGCAGCTGGACAGTTGGAGTACCCTTATCTGAGAAGACTGGCTCAGAGGAGAGTTGGTGGATTATCCGGACAAGTCTCGAAGTGTTCAGACAAAGCCAGGTGGACTTTTAATGAAATTGCTACTGAAATAATCAGCATGATGACTCTTCGTTGGCTTTTAAAGAGGGGTCGGAGCATGTGTGGAAACGTCCCAAGTGCAGAGACGTTAATTCTTAAATTCAGTATTCAGTTTCCGTCACAAATGTAACGGATATTACTGTCACATTCCTGTCTCCCACATAAGTATTAATTCCCGATCGAGCCAATGTGTTCTAGGCACTGAACAACCAAGTGGAGCCTCAGTTTATTCTCAGAACCAGGCAGGAATATGATACTCTCAGGGAGAAGGAGAACAGGAAGGGGCGTAGTGCATTTAACAGATTCTGTGCCAAACAAACAATAGGTTTGGACATAACAAACGTGGACGACGGAAAATGGGAAGTATCACAGTTATTACTTTAAAGTTGTTAATATGGTAGCAGATATGTTGTATTATAATGCAATGAAACATTTCGGCAATATATAAGCCCATGGCATCTATGGAAGTCGCTCAAACCTATTAGTCATCTCTTGGAATTTAATCAATTAAATCTTACAGATCCCACAGAAGCATATATTATGGAATACCCCGATTGCCGTCATGTCGGTTCTTGATTCAACTCAAACCTTACACAGTACTTCAATTTGATCTCGTTTGTCGCCAGTATATCAGTAATTTCCCATAATTTACTCAACGGTTCATTCAAAGCCAGACCACACAGATCTTGATTGCTACTTGTCATTTGTCAGAATCAATCACCTTTCACTTCTAACGTATAACCCACAGAATGTTCACGCTTTCTGTAAAAACTGTAATGAACTTCTTTCAAGCGTGATCGATTATGACACATCGATGGACAACATGTGATACAGCGATATCTCTGGAAAGAGATTAGCTACTTTTTTTGGGGGGTGGGGCAAAACTTCGTTATAAAAAGTATATTTTTCTCAATAAAATTTGTTCTGTCTGTCTGTCTGTCTGTCTGTCTGTCTGTCCGTCCATCCGTCCACCCGCCCGCCCATCCGTCTGTCTGTCTGTCTGTCTGTCTGGATATCTGTCTGTCTGGATGTCTGTCTGTCTGTCTGTCGAGTGGGTGAGGGATATGTGGGTGAATTGGTGTGTGGGAGATGTGTGTGGGTTATAGATGGGTGTGTGATGAGTGTGGGGGATGGGTGCGGCTTTGTGTGTGTGTGTGTGTGTGTGGGTGGGGCGGTGTGTGAATGGGGTGATTGTGAGTGGGTGGAGGATGTATGTGTGGGTGGTGAGTCTGTTTGTAGGTGGGGGATGTGAAGGTGGGTGGGAAGATGTGTGTGTTGGTGAGGGATGTGTGGGTGTGGATGTGTGTGGGGCATGCGTGTGGGGGATGTGTGGTGAAGGTGGGGGATGGGTATATGGGTGGTGTGTTGTGTTGGAGTGGAGATGTGTGTGGGTGAGGGATGTGTGTTTGGGTAGGTGGGTAGATGTGATTTGGTGTGGAATGTGCGGGTGGGGGTTGGGTGGATGGGTGGGTGGATATATGTGTACCTGGGGTGTGTGTATGTGGTTGGGTGGGGGATTTGTGGGTGGATTGGTGCATGGTTGGGGTATGTGTCTCATAGCATGGTAATATGCACTGTTTATGATTACAACATTCATTTGACAATGATTTTTTCTATGTGAATGTATTATGCATAACGACAGATGAGTGATTGGAAGGGCCGAATATGAGACAGGCTTGCGTGCCCAATTTGTTACCCTTTGAAAATAAAGTCCGTTCTATCTATCTATCTATCTATCTATCTATCTATCTATCTATCTATCTATCTATCTATCTATCTATCTATCTATCTATCTATCTATCTATCTATCTATCTATCTATATATCTATCTGTCTGTCTGTCTGTCTGTCTGTCTGTCTGTCTATCTGTCTGTCTGTCTGTCTGTCCGTCCACCCGTCCGTCTGTCCGTCCACCCGTCCGTCTGTCTGTCTGTCTGCCTGTCTGTTGATTAAACGCATAAAGCGTATTGCGTACATGATGCCATATCCACAGTTGTATAGACCAGACGTCATACAGCGAGCTCCTTGGCCAGTTTCACACACCGCCCGCCTTTACTTCCTAACCTGTATCCTGGTTCCAATTGTAAGCCTGGCTGACCTGAAAAACCCTCTCGACTTTAACACTTCGCGATCACCCTGATGAGGCTCGATCCCAAGACCGCCGTATTGGAGGCTAGCGTGGACATCACGTTACAACTGAAAAACTGAAGAAAACTGAGACATGAATGGCAAAGTAAATATGAGCCAGTTAATGGGTTGGGATGTATGTCCCTATATGGGTAGTTTGATTGTCTTTCAGATCAGGGATATGGGCAGACAAAGCCGCCTCCTTATCTGAGAAAACAATTGGTAATGACGACGGTAATTATTATTATGATGGTGGTTATTATGCTGATGATGATGTAATCGTATGGGGATAATCGTTATCGTGATGATGTAGGCGTAGAGGATAATCGTAATCAGCGCACTTTCATAGGTCTATGCAATTAGCATTGGGATAGTTCACTGATGTGGAAAGTTGCAATTGCAACTTTAAAAAAAAAAAAAAAAAAAAAACTAGTCACGGCGTAGCTTTGAAAAAAAAACAAAAAACAAACGTCATGTAAATGCCCGCGTGACATTGTTCTGGTTTGTGGAAATAAAAGAACACGGCCACTGTTTTTGTTCTTCTTGGGGTTCTTCCTTCTCTGTGCCAAGCATTATCAAACTTACACACAAAATTCACATAATATACTTTCTGGTTGCACAAAAACAAAACACCTCCAGATTTGTTGAATGTTGAGTCCCACCTGCGGTTCCGTTGGCAGGCCAGACGAAATGATTCTGCGGCCCTTATATGCCCACGGGCCGGAAATTTCACGCCCCTGCTCTACGATTGTACATGGCCTCCTTTTATTTTCATTGATCTGGATGGTGTCATATTTAGGAACTCAAATGTGCCTAAACAGTGTATTCTTGAAAGAAATGTTCCAACGTTTTTGACAGTGTAAGGCCAGTCCTTAGTACTGTACATTCTGCCTCAGCTGTTATTGTTGAGTTTAAAGGCAAGTTACATGTTCGAATATACTAGGTCACGGAATAAAAAAAATAAATAAATAGCGGGACTAGATTTATCATCGCCTCGTTTCCTTTCCAAACAACTTTACTTAATCTGATACGGGTAGAGAGTTTGAAGCCACTCCACCACTATAAGGTAGAGTAACAGAAGCCACTACACCGGTATGAGATAGAGACACGAAAGCCACTGTACCGATACGGGATAGAGAGATTGAAGCCACTCCAGCGCTATGAAGTAGAGATACACAAGCCACTCCACGAATAGTGGATAGAGAGATTGAAGCCACTCCACCACTATGTGGTTGAGTCACGGAAGCCACTCCACGAATAGTGGATAGAGAGATTGAAGCCCCTCTACCGCTATGAAGTAGAGATACACAAATCAAATCAAATCAAATTAACTTTATTAGGGTCACAAATTGGGCGCGCAGGCCCGTCTTACATTCGGCCCTTCCAGTCACTCGTCTTTCGTTCATCAAGAGCATTATACATTTACATAGGAAGAAAAATAAACATTGTGAAATGAATGTTGTAAACATAAACAAGGCAAATTACCATGTTATGAGGCCCATCTCCCACGTACCCATACATCACCCCACCCACACACACCCCCACCTACCTACACACACGCTCACCAAGGGACACATACATACCCCACCAACCGACCCATCCCCCACCCACACTCCCCTCACCTGTTCCCCCAACCAAAACACACTCGCCACCCACAAACATTTCCCCACCAACCCACATATCCCACGCCCACACACATACACATCCTAACCCACACATCCTCTCCCCATCCACACCTCAAACCATCCATCCCCAGCCACATCTCCATTGACCACATATTTCCCACCCACGCAAACAATCCCCCTCCCCCCCCCCCACACACACATCTCCCTAACTACCCATAAATCCCCAATCCACTCACACACACACCCCACCACCCACACATACATCCTCCGCCCACCCATACATGCCTTAACCCAATCCCCCACTACACAATCCCCCACCCGCACATCACATACATCCCCTACCACGCAATATTCCCAACCCACGCACCGCACACACACATATCCCTCACCAACACATCCCATACCCACATACCACCACACATCCCCACCTACACACCACACACATATCCCCCACCCACATACCACACAATATTCCCACCCACACCCACACAGATACCCTTACCCATCCACCCCACATAACCCCACCCACACACCACAAAAATCCCCCATCCACACACACATACCTCACCCACACAATATCCCTAACCAACACACCACACACCTATTCCCACCCACACACACATTCCCTACCCGTCCACCAACACACACTCACTCACGCACACATCCTCTACTACGCAACCACACACCCCCACCCACCCACCCCCAACCAAACATCTCTCGATCACAATACCCCTACCCACACTTATCCTCCACCCACTCACGCATCCCACCCCGACACATGCACATCCCTCACCCACTTACACATCCCTAAGCCACTAACACACCCCCACCCACACATTCCCCATCCACGTACACATCTCCCACCCACACACGCCCACATACTTCCCCCAACCACCACACATCCCCTACTCACCCACACATATACCCCACCCATACATACATTCCCCGCACCCATCACACACATCCCCCACACCACACACTATCCCCCACCCACACACATATCCTCACCCATACCACCACACCCCCACCCACACACCATGCACACATCCTCCACCAACACACCGCACACATATCTCAAACCCACACACCATACACTTCTCCCCACCCGCCCTTGCATCCCCAATCCACCCAACACAATCCCCTACCCACACAAACCCGCCACCCACACATACTTCCTCAAACCACCCACACATCTCTACCCACATAAACACACACACCCCACACCCATCCCATACACATATCCTCCACCCATACACACTTCCCCCACACCCATTCCCACACCCCTACTTTCACCCCCACACATCCATCCACACATCCCACCAACACCCACAAATATCACTACCCACAAAAACCCACACACCCCAACCCATCCAAACGCATACCCCCACCCACACATCCCCCACCCACACATATCCCCACACTCACTCACACCTCCTCACATCTAGACACATACAAAATGTCTCACGTTAGCATTGAAACTAGTATGAACAAACTCCCACACTTTACTCACACACATACACTGACAATTGTCATGAGCAGTCTCATAAAAATGTTAAACATGGAGAAACATGTGTACAAGCCACTAAAGCAGATACAGCACACACACAGAGGGAGAGAGAGAGAGGGGGAGATAGAGAGAGAAAATTTTGAATAGTTAAAAAAAAACAACCCAGAAAACTATGGAATAGAAATTTATAAATATCCGAACGAATGGAAACCGCTGTTGAGCAGTGGATAGACTCTCTTCTGCCAGCCTGGATTTTTATCACGTATTTGAAAATTGACATGGGTTCCAAGGGTTGGCCATTCCTAACCAGGAAATGTTTGAGGAGTAGAAGCTACCAGCGTGATTCGAGTCACATCACTGACAGAGTATATGAAAGTAAGTCTACTACCAAATGTTCGATGTAGTTCAGGAGTGTGAAAGGTCGCGTTTACTTCCATGAACAAATAAATAGAACACCAAACAGAGTTAAGGACACATAATCATCAATGCGGATATCCCAAGTATGTCATGATAACAAAGAAGGTTAAATACTACCGTCCAAAGAAACAAAAAATCAGAACAAAACCATGACATTTACTTCCGTCTCATCGGCTTCCTCTATATATTATGACAGACAATGTCAGATGAAAAGTTGTTTAAATTACGCTAATTACATAAAAACGATCACGTAATTGAATACGTGATGAGCAGGTGTCACAAATGACAAGGTCTCCACAAAGACTTCATCAAACGAACAAGGAAACATAAAAACAGAAATGCGGTGGACAAAAAGAAAATGAAAAACCGACAAGAAAATAATAGAACCCCGGCGAAATGAACACGACAAAGGAAAATGAAAGTAACATCATCATCATGTGCCATTCCGATAAGCGTGACTGGTCATGTTTCACTATCTCATATGTTCATCAGAGACGTGGATCAGCTCTGTTTTCTTGTTTCGACCATACCAAGTGGCCAAGCCATCCAGTTATTTACTTCTCAGCAACCCCTTGTTCTTTTCCCGTAAATCTTGCCAATTGTCACGAAATTCTCAAATTTATTTCTTCTTATAACGTGTCCAAAACATTATTCCCGTCTACGTCTAATTTCTCTAATCAGTTTACTATTTTCATTTGTTTCTTGTAGGAATTAGTCATTGGTTTTTCTGTCTGTCCAAGGTAATTGTTGTATTTTCCTCAGAAACCACACCTCCACTGCCATTAGATGTTTTTCAGTTTGTCTGTTCATTGTCCACGCTTCACATCCATACAAAAGTACAGATTCTATGTAGCACTTCGCCCCTTTTAGTCCGTGCCGAAATGGCGTTGAAATCGTATCTTTTCAAATAGCCTCCTGTGTCATGTATAATCTCATAGTACATGCCGTGTGGCGTTGGCCATCGTGTATTCTCACGGCCTTCTGTCTCTTGTACTGTCAAACTTCTTATACTCCATGATGCGGTGTTTTTGTGGTCATCTTGTCCTTTCACGACCTTCTGTCTCGTGCCCTGCCAATCATTTCTGACACAGATGTTCGCCCACGCTGTGATTAACAGATATCACCAAAAAAAAAAAAAAAAAAAAAAAACCGCTGGTAATTTAATATATTATTAACAAGGCAATTTCAAGCTATAATTGTAGTTAAAATATTGGTCATCTAAATATTAGACATAATGTCATGTTAACATTTGGTGTCAGGTGTCATTACAAGACAAATGACACTATCTATCAAAGTTAACAGAGCAACAGCAACAAACACAATAAATGGCTAAGATACGTAGCAGGAACTTTCTAGAACATCGCCCTCAGCACTGCCCGTTGATGTATTGCCAGTATCTATGTCACACGCATTAACATGCTGAATGTGTCTTTCATGGCTTGTGTTCACCTTTCTCCAGCCTGATCCCTACCTTATCTTTCAGGAACACTGAATTCGTTGACTATTCTTTTTTCAGTCCAAAACAAAAAGTAAGTTCGGACTTGACATTATACACAGTCAAATGAGCAAATATTACAATGTAAATTTCTGTTCACTGAGCATTAAAATTACTTACAATACCACGAACAGAGCAAACAACAAGATGACTCTAGTCTGGCGATATATTATCCTTCTGTCCAAATATGCGGTCATATTGGGCGATATATTATAATCCTTTGGCACTGAATCGGTTAACGCGCGCTCAATAATATGATACGGCTTGTGTTGGTGCTGTGTTGTATTTGTGTTGCAGGTGCTGTGTTATATGGCTGGTGTTGGTGCTGTGTTATATGGCTGGTGTTGGTGCTGTGTTATATGGCTGGTGTTGGTGCTGTGTTGTATGTCTGGTGTTGGTGATGTGTTGTATGGCTGGTGTTGGTGCTGTGTTGTATGGCTGGTGTTGGTGCTGTGCTGTATGTCTGGTGTTGGTGCTGTGTTGTATGGCTGGTGTTGGTGCTGTGTTGTATGGCTGGTGTTGGTGCTGTGTTGTATGGCTGGTGTTGGTGCTGTGTTGTATGACTGGTGTTGGTTCTGCGTTGTATAGCTAATGTTGGTGCTGTGTTGTATGGCTGGTGTTGGTGCTGTGTTGTATGGCTGGTGTTGATGCTGTGTTGTATGGCTGGTGTTGATGCTGTGTTGTATGGCTGGTGTTGGTGCTGTGTTGTATGGCTGGTGTTGGTGCTGTGTTGTATGGCTGGTGTTGATGCTGTGTTGTATTGCTGGTGTTGGTGCTGTGTTATATGGCTGGTGTTGGTGCTGTGTTATATGGCTGGTGTTGGTGCTGTGTTGTATGGCTGGTGTTGGTGCTGTGTTGTATGGCTGGTGTTGATGCTGTGTTGTATGGCTGGTGTTGATGCTGTGTTGTATGGCTGGTGTTGATGCTGTGTTGTATGGCTGGTGTTGGTGCTGTGTTGTATGGCTGGTGTTGGTGCTGTGTTGTATGGCTGGTGTTGATGCTGTGTTGTATGGCTGGTGTTGATGCTGTGTTGTATGGCTGGTGTTGGTGCTGTGTTGTATGGCTGGTGTTGATGCTGTGTTGTATGGCTGGTGTTGATGCTGTGTTGTATGGCTGGTGTTGGTGCTGTGTTGTATGGCTGGTGTTGGTGCTGTGTTGTATGGCTGGTGTTGGTGCTGTGTTGTATGGCTGGTGTTGGTGCTGTGTTGTATGGCTGGTATTGGTGCTGTGTTGTATGGCTGGTGTTTGTGCTGTGTTGTATGGCTGGTGTTGGTGCTGTGTTGTATGGCTGGTGTTGGTGCTGTGTTGTATGGCTGGTATTGGTGCTGTGTTGTATGGCTGGTATTGGTGCTGTGTTGTATGGCTGGTGTTGGTGCTATGTTGTATGGCTGGTATTGGTGCTGTGTTGTAGCGGTGTAAAGCACCATGTCTAAATGTAGCTTAATCTTGTTTCAATAAAATATGTGCAAAATGAAGTCTCCGTTTTTTGTCAATACGTTTGGCTGCCTTTGTTACAAGATATGCATTTATTTAAAAGATTATTCTCAAATAATTACATCAATTTTTACATTTACCATTTAAATTATTTAAGAATAATCGTGAAAGAGGGGTGGGGTTGTATTGTCCGCCCCAGACTCAGAAAGTCCCGAGTTGGATCCCTGCTTAGGACTGGGAATTGACTCAAGAAGCAAGTATATGTCCCCCGATTTCTTGGGTAATGAAATCGGATACATAGTCTTCTGGGATAAAGGGGAAAAAAACAGGAGGTCAACAATCGTTAGGGCAAGTAACCTACATCAGAGGCAGATAGAGCATGTGGCCTTGGATGGAATCTGTCCTGAGAGAGCAACCTGGACGCAAATACATACCGAAGTCTGATAAACTGATCTGTGGTGTGCATGACCTGGTGTGACGCACTTCCCTCAGGAGAAAAACGACAGCGAAGAAGAGGTAGAAATAGAAGAAGTGGGGGGAGGAAAGACGAGCTGAAGAAGAAGTGGAATAATAATAATATTAAGTGGAAAAAAAGAGGAAGTATAAGAAGAAGAAGAAGAAGAAGAAGAAGAAGGAGGAGGAGGAGCAGGAGGAGGAGGAGGAGGAGTAGTAGTAGTAGGAGTGCCGTATAGCTAGGTCATTTCAAAGTGGTATTCAGTACAAGCAGCCTAGAGTCTTGCACAGTTCAGTGACAAGACGTGAAGATTGAGTGGATTGTGAACCACGCTTTGCCAGAAGTAAGCAGAGCGAAGGTAAAGCACGGACTATAGGTGCTTCAGAGCTCATTCACGTCTGGACCGCGTACGAGGTCGGACTGAAAATGGCAAATGGCAGAAGTGTATCTAGCCGCCACTTTTGTGTATATACAGCGTTTGTGAAGCAGCGGTTGAATGCCGACGTCAACTGAGAGCTCGAGCGAAAGATGTTGATTGCAGAGATCGAGTGCAAGTATTATTGTTTTAGTGACATTGATTCGACATTGTTTTAGGGAAAGACGATAATACACAGTTTAAAACTGATGCAGCTGTCGTGTCATGAAGAATTTATCGTTAAAGTGGTGTTGACTGTTACATAATGTGTCTGTGAAGATTCCTAGAAGGTATAAAGGCCGGTGCTACAATGAATCCATTAAGAATCACTCTTGTAGAACAACAGGGTGCTCTTTGCCAGATGAAAGTTAACCAGAATGTGATAATAACTTCCTGACAGATACCAGCGTCAAGCACTGGAGAATACTACCAATCAACTCCAGGGCAAATAAGCATCACAATAAATATGAACAGTTACAGATGCCCCTAACTCTCTGGTAACAGTAAAGAAGGAAGAGGAGGAGGATGAGGAGGAAGAGGAGAAGGACGACGAGCTAGAGAAAAAGAAGAAGAAGGAGACAAAAGCAGCAGCAGCAGCAGCAACAACAGAAGTAGAAGAAGAAGAAGAAGAAGAAGAAGAAGAAGAAGAAGAAGAAGAAGAAGAAGAAGACAAAAGAAGGAAGGTTGAGGAGTAGCAGCAGCAGCATCAGCAGCAACAACAGAAGTAGAAGAAAGAAGAAGAAGAAGAAGAAGAAGAAGAAGAAGAAGAAGAAGAAGAAGAAGAAGAAGCTGAAGCAAAAGAAGAAGAAGCAAAAGAAGAGTAAGAAGAAGCAGAAGCAGAAGCAGGAGGAGGAGGAGGAGGAAGAGGAGGAGGAGGAGGAGGAGGAGAAGATTAAAAACAGAAACATCAAGCCTACAATTTCATTAATATGGAAAGCAAAGGAAATATAACAGTGTGACTGTTATAACGACATAAAAGAGCTCAGACAAGCACTTAAGGAAATTAGCAGGACGAATTAGGATCATGTTAGAATTTGGAAATTTTAGTTGACAAAACCTTTGTAAAAGCGCACTATAACGCACCATATATACTTAGTGATCGAGTGAAATGGCGAGTCATGACCGCCCATGCTTTCCGGCATGGCACATGATTGATTGATTGATTGATCCAGGGCAAGACGATACTTTTTGATGACGGAAGTCGACACGACAACAA
Organism: Cepaea hortensis; assembly: GCA_963921405.1. NCBI lineage: Eukaryota > Metazoa > Mollusca > Gastropoda > Stylommatophora > Helicidae > Cepaea > Cepaea hortensis. The sequence continues at coordinate 111,141,523 of OY992884.1, read as the reverse complement.
CAGAAGTAAACAGTACGGAAAGATGTGATTCCACCGGGGGCAGTTGAGTTTTTATATCTTAATGAGATGGATATCAACTGGAATGTTAGAAACACAAGAAGAACGTAGATGACAATAAAATGGATCGTTGAAATTATTAGGGTTAGTAACAAGTAGTAGTCGCCAAGACGAAACCATGTATTTTCACTGAAGTTAAATTATTATTGTTGAAATAGAATTATGAATTAATTGGAGGATTTTGTGATGCTAATTGTCTTTCACCTGAGACTTTTATTAAATTTTGTCAAGTTGGGGAAATTTATATTTGAAATCAGGATGGAATACATAATTTGTCTTAACATAAAAATGGTGAGGTTTCCTAAAATCGTGTCCGAAATTGCCGCGGATTTCGCATGCGAAATATATTTGAGTTTGTTTGATAACCTTATTCATCCGAAAACAAAGCGAGGTATTATCTGAAATTGAAAATTTCACCATTATGGATCACGTGCTATTTGAATAATCTTCGTATCAGCTGGACTTAACGTGACCACCACGGCTTGGTTCTGTGACAGAGGACCTTTTATTGGTCAAGTGACCCAGGATCTCGGTTGATATCCTGTGACAGAGGGCCGTTTATTGGTACCGTTCCCGAAGATTTTAATCGTGACTTGTGACAAAGGACCGTTTATTGTTTCCGTTCCCGAGGATTTGACCCGTAATCTGTGACATAGGACCGTTTATTGTTGCCGTGACAGAAAACTACTACATTATTTCCCAAAGCATACATTTATGGCTAGTAAAACAGCCATATATACAATGAAAAGACTGATTCAAACGCTGTCTTACCAGTCTTCTGACATGGTAACATCACCCTTAACAAATGAAATAAGATGATGAAGAATTACATCGAAAATGTAACGAAGAGCGGGACGATGCTAGTTGCGTGTCATCCCTGAGGATAATGTGAGAACTGCAATTTTCTTGTGCGTGATGAAATATGGAGCGGTCGGTTTCCCGAGCGATGGCTAGACATATCAGATAGCGCGAGGATTCTCAGTGTCTGGGTGACTGGTTGAAGGAATCCTTCGAACATCACGCATTGCGGAGAGGTCGTATTAAAATGAGACGTCAGTAGTAAAACTGCCTGTCTCCCTGGTCGAGGTGTTAGCAGCTTTTCCCGTAACCCCGAATACTCTCGTGGTTGACGTGAGCGCACGAGAATTTGAAGGGGTTCGATTCGCGCCAGTGACTTACGAGAGTATGGATCTGGTCGCTCAGAAAGTCGTGGCGTGCTGATGAGCGTAATCTAGCCTAGGAATCAACATACAGCTGAAAGATGCTGGTGTTGACCGCAATATCCTGAAACAGGATGGAAACGCGGGGAAAAATAGTAGTAAAACTAGCACAGAGAAACTTCTAGTGCACACACACACACACACAACACACACACACACACACACACACGCACGCACGCACGCACGCACGCACACACGCACAAGCACGAGGGGGCTTTAAAATGAAAACGGCAAATGTGTATTTGTGTGTATGTGTGTGTGAATATATTCTGAAAATGTAAATAACAAATGTGACTGTTTTCGATGTAGCCACCACTATATATATCATGTGCCATGCCGGAAAGTGTGGGCGGTCATGACTCGCCATTTCACTAGATCACCAGAGTCGTGGATCAGCTCAGTGTTCCTGTCTCGTCCATGCCATGTGGCCAAGCCATCCAGGTATTTTCATCTCGGTCTTCCTCTTGGACTGTTGCCTTCGATGTTGCCAGTTGTCACTACGTTCTCCAATCCTTTTCTTTTCATAACATGTCCAAACAATTTTGACTGTTTTACTGATATATATATATATATAGATTCTCTTCGTCGCTTGTACACTCTGGGGTCACTATTCGGGGTGCCTGTCCCGGTCGTGAACAGTCCGTCACAGAAGACACGCAGTTTTGAAACTTCCCACTCCACTCATATACTTGCTGGACTGACAGACTTTGATGACTATACAGGACTTTCATTCGCCGATGGATGTCTATTGGTTTCACCCCTTCATTGGTTAAAAATAAAGAATAACAGAACGCTGCTCCTTTTTGGTGCATGTCAAAATTGGGGCGCCATCTTTATACTGTCCTTATAACGACATCCTGTTCGTCTGTACGGTGAAGTCAAGGCTTACTCTTGACATCCTTAACAACAATATTGATAGGTTACAATGCAATGGCATGGTTATTTTAATGTCTATCTGACTTTTAAGGTTTTCATTTGTATATATTTATATATATTTATATGTATAGTGAGAAGGGAATTGTAAAATTAGACGAGCCGAGGTAGCGTTGTGGCCAGTCATTTACCTATCGGAACAACGGCCGTGGGTTTGATCTCGCATCGAAGCGGATCCAAATGTTTGTGACTCAGCTGACTTCCCGAGTCGACCCTACTGACACAGCCAGGAAATGGGTTGGGAAATAAAGGCGTCCGGCTTGCTGCCGCCCACAGCACCCACCCAGTGATGAGTGGCGGGTACATAGCTGGGTCTAGCAGCAAATGTCTGAAGCATCTAAAGACGAGTTAACGAGTATTTTACTTTACTTATTAAAACCGCCTGCTCCGTGGCCAAGGAGTTAAGGACGCAATTTTTAATCCCGCATACCGCGTTAGAACCACAGCTGCGGGTGATTTAGAAGCAGACCGTCTCAAGTTAGTTTTCATACAATGATATGAGTGCCGGTAGTACAGATCCCCCCCCCCCCCGCATATCCTTTACAGGACATCGCTGTCAACATCAGCATCTTTCAGCTGATTGTTGATTTCTTGGCAAGATTACGCTCAGTAGTTTGCTATTGCTTTCTGAGCGACAGGCTCTCATACCCTGTAAGTTACCAATGCGGCGAGAATCGCTACCGATTCTCGCACAGGTTACGTTCCTCACGTGGATATACGGGATTTCGGAGAAAGACGTTAAACCCTAGGCCAGGGATCGCGGTGGTAGTTCAGATAGCAAGGGCAAAATACTGAACGTAAACTTGGCCAGGAATATCTGCTGTTGTTGCTGTCTTTCATCTCCCAATTCATAAATAAAAAATAAAGAATTGCTTGGCGCTCATAGAAGTGAGAAGTAGGAAGTGAAGGAATTAATATCTTCCAGCGGAGCAAGGCTATAAAACAACTCACGACACACCCCTTACAGACTTGTACAGGTGTTGTCGTATTTTGCAGTTTCCTAAATGATAGTCGTTAGTCGCGGTTCCAACATCACAGCAAAGGGTCGTCCCCATTATGCTCCGTTCCCGTGCCAGTGAATATCGCATAAAATGTTCCTCACTGCCTCATGTGAAGAGTTGAAAAGGCAGGAGTCTCGACAAACAACGGCCCGCTCAGGCACACTGTGCATAATTGCGGCCGCCAGAATGTCACCACAAAAGTCGTCTACGAAACATACTCTTCATCCTTAATGGAAATGGCAGTCACTTTCCCAATCAGATGTTCACCTACAAAGTCTCGATGTTTCTAGATGTTGTTGTTCCGTTTCTAGATGTTTTCTAGCTAGCCACGCCATTTTCCCCCCGAAATGTAGTACAAGCAACAAAACAGCCTAAATGATGAGATAACGAATCCCTCCCCATCTCTCCTTGGTCGCACCCTACGGCATGCACGGCAGGCTACAGTGGTACTATTCTTTGCTTCATCTATGGGCCTCAGAAACACGCGGGGACTCCAACAACTTACATTGTATTTGTTGCTCACCGTATCTCCACAACTGTTGTTGTTAACTAATGACGTCTTTCTAATGACGTAAGCGCTATTTGTTGTTCATGGTGTCTAAACAATTGTTGTTGTTAACTAATGACGTCTTTCTAATGACGTAAGCGCTATTTGTTGTTCATGGTGTCTCCACAACTGTTGTTGTTAACTAATGACGTCTTTCTAATGACGTAAGCGCTATTTGTTGTTCATGGTGTCTCCACAATTGTTGTTGTTAACTAATGACTTCTATCTAATGACGAAAGCGCTATTTGTTGCGTCACGGTGTCTCCACAATTGTTGTTGTTAACTAATGACGTCTTTCTAATGATATACTCGCCATTTGTTGTTCACGGTGTCTGACAAGTGGTGTTGTTTGCTAATGACGTCTTTATAATGACGTAAGAGCTATTTGTTTTTCATGGTGTCTCCACAACTGTTGTTGTTTGGCAATGACGTATATCTAATGACGTACGTGCTATTTGTTATTCTCGGTGACTCCACAACTGTTGTTCTTTGGTAATGACGTCTTTCTAGTGACGTACACGCAATTTGCTGCGCACCGTATCTCTACAACTTATGATGTTTGCTAATGACGTCTTTCTAACTACTTACCTAGTGCTGCTGATGTTAAGTCTTAATAATATGATATATAATAATATACCTTAGAGACACTGAACATATGGTGCTTGACTCATATAGCATAGACCAATCGACACTGGGTGGGTGATGTGGGCGGTACCCCACCGCCCGCCTTTGCTTCCATAAACATTTCTCGATGCCCTGGCCAAATTTAAAATATTCGAATCTGCACCGATGCGGACGGAATCCATGACCGCTTGACCGGCAAGTGAGTTTCTAGCCAATAGGTTACCCCGAGACTCCTATTAGGTGAAGAGACCAGTACCTTTCCTTGGTATGTGTACGTTGTATAGATTTCTTCGCCACGTTTCTTGTGTCAGTTGGTTCCACGGAAGTAGCAGGCGATACAAGATGACTGTATCAAGTGCTTATTGAAATAAATCTGTGCTGCCATACGTAATCCATTCATCCATCTATCCGTACTTGTATTCGATCAAATACCTACCTGTTTACCAACTTACCTACAACGTACTACCGCTATGTGTGTGTCCAAGCAGAGAGCAGAAGGAAAGGAAGAAGAGGAGGAGGAGGAGGAAGAAGAAGAAGAAGAAGAAGAAGAAGAAGAAGAAGAAGAAGAAGAAGAAGAAGAAGAAGAAGAAGAAGAAGAAGAATGCAATGCCAGCTGGCGTAGTCGTTTATGTCTCTCCACATATATTGGTCTGTGGTGTTCTGGATCAATTCTGTTGATGATATTTCTTCATGCCACCGTCTCAATCCATCTAGCATCATTTTACTTCGTCAGCATCTTCCTCTCTTCCCCTCGATCTTTCCAGTTGTCACGATGTTCTCCAATGCCTCTCTTCTCATCACATGACCGAAGAAAGCGGTTTGTCTCATTCTTATTGTTGTATATAATGTTCTATTGTCGTTAGCCTCATTCGGGCAGTCGTTGTTACTTACTTTGGCAGTTCAAGGAATTCGCAACATTCGTCTCAGGAACCACATCTCGTTTGCTTCCAAGCTCTTCCTTATTTGTTCATTTACATTCCTAGATTAACTCAGAAGTAACTTGTAAAATTATTGGAATGGAATATAAACTTTACAGCTTACATAACAGATTCAGGGCCAAACAAAAAGTAGATATAGATCACACAACAGTGGATGGTGGAAAATGTGAAGTAGATGTATGCCACAATTATAACTCAAAATTTGAGCATAACCTACGATGGGTAACGTTGTAATATTCTGTTATGATAATTTGGCGTGTCCAGCGTGTGCCGCGTGGTTACACACCCGCTTCACACGCCAGTGATCCGGGGCTTGTTTCCGGATCCGGTCAGGGATATGCACTACTGACGAGCTCAAACGAGAGCGAAACTCGAGTATAGTGCTTCCATATTGACGTGGATAGGCCTTAGGTTCATACCAGAATGCGATCGGCGTTGCCAGTAGTGGGTTGTGCTCAATATTTAAACTCAAAATTTGTTAATATGGTAGCAGACATGTTGTATTATGTATCACATTAACGGAGGTTGCTTAGGGAAAACTTCTGTATTGATATTTTAATTGAGACAACATTTTGCAATGTTAATGGTACTCAGTGGCTAGCCCTTTTACTTGAAGGTCTGGGGGTCGTGTCCTCAAGTATCCATCCAGTCGGATTATTATCTGTTAAACTGACCAGGGATAACAGATCGCTCCGACCTAACATTGATTCCAGGAAATTTCCCGAGATATTCATATACTCACCCATCACCTTCTTTGGACAACAATCACCTTCACATTAATATGCCGTGAGATGAAACCGTAAAGCCTCTATTTGTGGCTAGCAGGTTTCCAGATAGGATAATTCTCATTCGGCTGATATCTTCTAGAGGTTAGCGATTTTCTCCGTAATCCCGTATATCCACGCGAGGACGTAACTTGCACGAGAATCGGTAGCGATTCTCGTCGCGTTGATGACTAACGGGGTATGTGAGCCGGCCTTCGGTCACGTCCTTCGGTTCACGAGTTAAATTTTTCGGAGACTCCCGTGGGTCGTCGCTAGAGCTACGGAGGTTGTGCTTGGTGCGAAGCTTTCCGTGCTGCAGAAAGAGACTGAGATATATGGCATAAAACAAGGTGCAATGAAGTCGACCCTGTCGACTTTTAAGCGACTTTTTTTAGCAGGCCGCTCAGAAAGCAATGGCGAACTATTGAGCATAATCTTACCGGGAAATTAACAATCAGCTGAAGGATGCTGATGTTGACAGCGATGTCCTGTAAAGGATATGCGAACCAAAAAAAAAAAAAAAAAACAGTCACAGGATTATTAATCTGAGCCAAGGATAGACCCGAATACATGGTGTTTGTAAAGTCTCACTACCCGCGGCGAAGGAGTTACTGGGGCAGTTCGTAATGCCGCATACCCACGTTCGAAAAAACAGTTGTGTTTGCGTTTTTATGAAATAGTATAGGTGACGGTCGTTCAGAAAGTAATGGCAAGCTACTGAACGTAAACGTGCCCAGGAATCACGAACAGACAAAAACATGCTGGGGTTGACTGCTACGTGCTGTAAAGGACATGCAACTAACTAACACTACACTTTGTATGTAGAACAAATTTGAAAAATGCAGTACATGACGTCCTCAAAAAGTGTCATCTAAAGTCCACTGTGAAGCAATATGCAGCGAATGGCTGTCGTCTGTTGGAGCATTTCTTTGCACTCCAAACAGAATGGTGTTATCAACGGAAGAAAGAATTTTTCAAATTTTCTCTACACATAAAAGGTAGTGAGACTTTACAAACACCCGGTATAGCTTCTCACTGAGGTTGAACGGGATAGGGAAGTGGTGTACTCGAAATATCGCAAGAAACAAAGGCGACCGGAGTTATTTTGACTACATGTTCAAGAAGAGCTGCGTAGTCTATAGAAATATGGGGATGGGATGAGGGGATGTCAATAAGTAAGTCACAAATGGCTGTAGAAAAATAACTAAATATGATAACAATTTGAAACCAGTTTATTTTTATACATACATTGTTCCTTTATTTTTTAACATAATTTCCACCAACATTGATGCACTTATCCCATCGTTTTACCATTCCTCCCAAACCGGCTTCATAGAACTGTGTGCTCTGTTTTCTAAACCACATTTTAACTTCACATTCAACTTCGGCGTCATTCGTGAAATGTCTCCCGCCAAGGTTGGTTTTCAGTGGACCAAAAAGGTGGAAATCGCTAGGGGTTAAGTCAGCAAAATCAGGAAGCATTTTCTTATGAATGTCCTTTGCAGGCAGTCCTTTTGCCCAGAAAAAACGCACAACACGTTGCTCTTTGGTTGTTCACTACGTAAGTACAGTCGCCATTTTGTTCATGCGCTGCGCATGGGCATGAGACACCTAGCGCCATCTGACGAACGGGAATATAAAGTTCGATGTTGCTGTCACCTAATGACACCTGTAGAAAACACCAACTACATTTACCTGCCAACCCACAGAACTGTGTGACTTACTTATTGACTCGCCCTCGTAAGATGTGCCCGAAGCTACTTAAGTTAAGGTTTGCAAACATGTACGTGGCTTTACTTATACTATAAGAAATTCCAATTCCAATTCCAATTTACGAAAAAAAATTCCAAATTCGGTCTCGTCTAACCTGCTTCCTCAGCGTCGGTTATTGTTGAGATCCGTGGTTGTGTGTATTGTTATAGTCTATTTACTTTTGTCTGCCCCAATATAAAATTCCATATCTCAGTAACCAGCTGAGAGAAAATGATGAGATTTGTGCTACCTAACCAGAAATAACGTGGTTTACTGTAAGACTAGTTTGTTAGCGTGAATTCACTACATTTCCCCCAAAAACAGCAAAGAAATGTCACCGCTTTCGATGATTTAAGTTGCTTTTGGACCTATCAAAGACATATTCCTTGGATGGGGGTAAATATAAGACGGCAGGAAAAATTTCATAACGATGCAACAGACAGTTTTCAAAATAATTGATCGTGAATGACGGCATTCATTTCTGGACATACTATAGTCCTAATTCATACTGGTTTTATTGGTTCCGCTCTGTATGTCGGATAAAGCTTTTTTGTGCTGTCTGGTTATTCTCCTCTGTCTTATGTTGTGTTGTTCTCACCGAGGCTGGTCCCAGTCACGTTCAGTTCTCATAAGGACTCGATATTGGTAAAGGCAGAGACTTTAAGTGCAGTCTCAAGTTGTTCCCCCGGTCAGCTGCCCGTCCTCCTCTACGTTCGCTTTCTTATTTTCGTCATCGGTGTATGGGTTGGTGCGGCCACACGACGACCAGGTCTCCCTGTCATCCCCGTTCAGGAGCCCTCCGTAAGAGCCAACTCACCATCCTGCCACTCACCCCGCCACTCAGCATTTTTTTTTTTTTTTTTTTGGGGGGGGGGGGGGGGGGGGTTGAAGTTTAGTATATGTAACACCTGCAAAAAGATTAGCCATTCTAAACATATATCTAACTGCTTGTATTTCATATTGTTACATCCTGCCGCATCCGCTGCTTCTTTTACTTTTACTAATTCGACTTGAATAGCCAACGGTTCCATCTATCTAAATGTCTGTCTGTCTACCTGCCCTGTCTGTCATGTACGTATTGATATTCACGAGACAGGGATGCGCAATGTCTCTAGGTCTTTTTTCCCTATATAGTGAAAATATATTCAGAAATGTTAACGACATGAAAGGAATCATTGGGGGACTTAACATAAATAACATTAGATATGCGGATGATACAACATTGATTGCAGACAATGAGCAGGATCTGCAACATTTAGTAGACGCGATTGTTGCACACAGTGAACAACTTGGGCTAGAGTTAAGTTGTAAGAAGACACTGATTATGGTCGTCAGTAAGAAGAAGGAAATACCGCAATGTAATATACAAGTAAATGGGAATATTTTTAAAGAAGTGAATCGGTACAATTATCTCGGAACAGTCATAACATCTGATGGGAGATGCCTTGAAGAGATTAGAACAAGAATTGTCATGGCGATGGCAGCCTTTTGCTAGATGAAAAACATATTGACCAATAAAAAGATGTCCTTTGCAACGAGACAAATAGTGTTGAAGTGCTACATAGAACCTGTGCTTATGTATGGATGTGAAGCGTGGACAATGAGCAGACGAGCCTAAAAACATCGGATGGCTGTGGAAATGTGGTTTCTGAGGAAAATCCAAAGAATGCCATGGACAGACAGAAAAACCAATGTCCAAGCCCTACAAGAAACTAATGAAAACCGTAAACTGATTAGAGAAATTAGACGTAGACAGTCACAATTTCTTAAAATAAATTGGAGAACTTAGTGACAGCTAGCAAGATCGACGGGAAGCGAGCAAGGGGAAGGCAAAGAAGTAAATACCTGGATGGCTGGACCACGTGGCATGGTCGAGACAAGAACATTGAGCTGATCCACGACTCTGGTGATCGAGTAAGATATTAAATCATGACCGCCCACGCTTATCGGCATGGCACACGATGAATGAATTAATTGTTATATCCCACTGCAACGGCTATTTGTCTTATTTATAATACTTCAGTTTGAAATTCCAACGGCTATATCTATCAAAATGTCTGTTTGTTTGTCTAAATGTATCTCTGTCTATATGTCTGTCTGTCTGCCTGCCTGTCTATCACTTACATATTCGATAATCATTCGACTTATAGAGTCGAGGAGTCGTATCACATGTAGTGAAATGCACGTACATTTAAAACATTCTCTAAACCCCATCAAGCTGCGCGGAAGCAGAGGTTGTGTAATGGTTAGACCCTTTCATACCGGCTCGGTGGTTTGGGATTCCAGTCTCTATCGAGGGACATTGACGTCGGCTCCCCGGTGTGACCGAACTTGTCATTGGTGCCAGGAAATGTCTAGGGAAGTAAAAGCTACTGCTGTGACAGCGATCACATCACCCACCGCGTGTGCCGACTGGTCGTACAAAATATTAGTCTAGAGTTTTAGACCTTGGGGAGACCCGGGTTCGAATCCTCGCTAATGTGTGGATTTTTTTTTCTGTCGGGGGCAAAAACAAAACCCCAACTTGCACAGTGCCAGTCTCCGTGGCAAATGAGTTATGGACCCGGTTCGTAATCCCGCTTACCCGTGGTCGAAACACAGCTGAGCGCGATTTGGCAGCAGACTGCGTTGCGCTGGGGTTTAACGAATTGGTATGGGAGTCGGTCGTTCAGAAAGCAATGGCAAACTATTGAACGTAAACTTGCCAAGACACCAATAACAGCAGTAAAATGCTGGTGTTGACAGCGATGTCCTGTAAAAAGAATATGCAAAAATAAATAAAACCTGCACAGTTCGTGGCGACTGCACTAGCCAGGCGGCCTTAATTCCTCAGGCTCAAGACCCCTTGCTCTACACTGCAAGGTACTATAGACAGTAGATGACAGTTGACAGTCATGACAGTTGACAGTTTTGACAGTCTAGACCAGTGGTTCTCAACCTTTTTTGGCCCGTGCCCCCTTCACCATATTTTCAGAACGTCATTCCCCAACCCCCTTTCGTATTTACTACCTAAACCCTCCCCCCCCCCCCTTACACAGTATACGTAATAATGGAAGCTAAATTTAATAGCACATACTAAAACAAGTCTAGGCGTCCACATAAAACGTGATTTGTGAGTCTACTTACTTTATAAAATGAATTTTAGAAGGGTGAGACGTACGGAACCGTAAAGTATGAAGGGAAAAACAATATCAAGTAATCGGTTCTTGTTTTAACGCGATCTTGAAATAATCTGAATCACCCCCCCCCCCCCCCCCCACTCTTCCCCCATGGAAACCCCAAAATACCCCCCTATGGGGGAATTTCCCACCGGCTGAGAACCACTGGTCTAGACCTTACACCCAATACACCTTAAGACACGTACACGTGTCCTTTACTTCTTACACTTATTTGAGATACTGCAGGTACACATATCGACGACTGGCAAGATCGAAGGGAAGAGACCAAAGGGGAAGACCGAGAAGTAAATACCTGGATGGCTTGGCCACGTGTCATGGTCGAGACAGGAACACGGAGCTGATGCACGACTCTGGTGATCGAGTTAGATGGCAAAATATGACCGCCCACGCTTATCGGCATGGCACATGATGGATGGATGGAGGTACACATGTAGGGGTAACGTTTCAGAGAGAACGAGCTTAACCCCGCTTGTGTGTAAATACTGTGTTACCTTCTATGTACGGGGGAGCTTCAAATGAAAACATTAAAAGTGTGATTGAAATTACAATAACCATGCCATCGTCTTGACACCTGTCAATATTGTTGCTAAGGGTGTTAAGCCCGTGACATCATGGTGCAGACAAACGCGGCGACGTCGTAAAGACAGTTTAAACATGGCCGCCACACTTTTGACATGCACCAAAGAGGAGCAGCGTTCTGTTATCCGTTTTCTGACCAGTGAAGGGGTGAAACCTATAGAAATTCATCCGCACACGAAGGCCCAGTATGGCGGTGCATGCCTGTCAGTCTATAACAGATTCGGCGCCCATTGCGCCACAGCCGCCACCGAGAGGCTCTTCAGTGGCCGAGTGATCGTGTGGTCGAACCTTGATGGTTCTTATCATACTAAGCGTTGTGACTTGGTCATACAAATGGAACAAACGGGCAGAACGATGATCAAACCAAACCCCACCTAAACTGGTGGTTCATAACTAAATGAAGACCTGAGGCTGTGATAGGTTCCGTAGTTCTTTTTATTTGTGGTTCATTCTTGATGCATTGGCGATTTCATTTAAGCAGACTTAAAAACAGGCCTTGCAAGGTTGTGGTTCATACAAAATCAAATGAGCATATGGTACTGCATTTTTAGTACGGAGAGGTTTCCATTCCTTACCTAGAATGTATAAACTCATAAAACTCCATCGTCTGTTCTCTTATATTTCCCAGATGTTTCCCTTCTTCTATCCAATACCTCAGCGTCCAACCAGCAGCTCTGATGGTAAAGTTCTCTCTGAAGTTGTCCTGTTGTTATGCCACGCAATTCTTGGCCCAACGTCATCAATACTGCGCTTCTTAGTGCAAATATTTTGCACCGCGCGTAATGCACGCCTCGACCACCTGCTAATCATGGGGCGTAACATCTATCTTGTTATAAGTCCAAAAAGTGTATGAGTAGAGTAGGGAGTTTCAAAACGGCCTGACTTCCATGACAGACTGTTCACGACCGGGTCAGGCACACCGAGTATGACCAAAGAGTCGATTTATCTATAGGAATCAAAGCACTTTATCGCCACTAGAGGACTTACATTGAACGCAGTGGTGACTACATCGAAAGTTGATAAATTTGTTCTTTACTTTTTCAAAACATAATCAAAAAATAAAATTAAAATTAAAATTAAAATTAAGGTTTTCATTTGAATCTCCCTTCTACATACGACATAAGACTCCGAACTCCAGTCTATACATTCATAAAGCTAGTAAACTAACAGCTCGACCACCTGTTGACACGAAACTAAAATAAAAACTCATGTTCAATTTCTAAAACAGAACTGCACATCTATACCACCAGCTGACTTACCCTGCACTCCATCTTTCCTGAACAATTCTCTTCTCTGTCGTAACCTGTACTGATCTGGTCAATTGCAATCTGTGGGTATATACAGCTCCAATGATTAAAAAAAAAGGAAGTTAAACAGAAGAAACTAAAGAAAGAAAACGTTGCAGGCAGTAAATTTGCTGAGCGGGAGACCGTATTTTAAATATCGTTGAGCATTAAAAAAAAAAAAAAAGACGAAGCGTCAGGTATTTTGTAAGAAGGCTTTCGATTGGTTGTCCCGCTGAGCAGGTCAGACCGTTGACAGCACGTGATGTGCCAGCCCAAGATGGCGAGTCGGTGATCTGTTCTTATTGATACAACATTATTGTAAATTACATTCTTAAACTCAATTATTTACGCTAGAAGGAGACGTGGTGGCGCAGTGGCTTGCACGCTCCCTGTTGAACTTGTGATTATGTGTCTGAATTCACATCCAGGTAGTTAAAGTTAGTTGCATATCCTTTACAGTACATCGCAGTCGACCCCAGCATTATTTTGGCTGTTTGTAATTTCTTGGCAAGTGTACATTCAGTAGTTTGCCATTACTTTGTGAATTACCGGCACTCGCACCATTTTATAAGAACCAACGCAAGATGGGCTGCTGTCTAATCGCCCTCAGCTGTGTGTCGAACGCGATATGCGGGATTACGAACTACGCACGCAATACCTTCCGCCACGAAGCCGGCATGGCGAGATAAACTAACACGAATAACAAACACTTTAGATGTGCTATACGTAAACATACAAATCCAATCTCATAAACAAGTTAGTCGCATATCCTTTACAGGAAGTCACAATCAAAACCCGCATTTATTGCTGTAGTGATCTCTTGGCAAGTTTAGTAATCTCATAAAAAGAATACAAGAAAACAACAATAATGAAACTGCAAATTACGTCGGTGACTGTGGCCTGCAGCGAGTGGATGTAGTCTCACAATCCCGACACCCCCGGTTCGAAGTCACCCAACAAGCAATGTGAAAATAGACCTCTTTTGTGATGGTTTTCACAAGGCTATGAGCATGGGCCGGTCAGAAAGTAGTGTCAAGCTACTTAAGGTAACAAGAGTATCCACATCCCAAAAATGTTCCAGATAAACGCAGAAGAAGAAGGAATATCCGCCCGTGTGTTACCAGGACCAGATAGGGGAGCAAAAAATAGGAACACCCTGTAAACTACTTTACATGTCGCAAGAGGCGTCGAGGCAGGGTTGGGCGTGAGGCTGCTTTCTCCACCCCATTGACAACACGTAAGCTGCAAAATCGAATCAGTCTTGATTCAGAAAACACAAGAAGAAGAGGCGTAGAAACACGTGACAAATATGAGGAAGACATGGGATGGCTGAGAGTGAGTGGATTGAGGGCGTATATATCAATGGCAGAAATAACAGGAGGAAGACGACGGAAAATATAAGTCGCTACTTAAGAAAAATACGACATGAGAACAGATATATTTGACTACTACAAAAAGTGAGAGATAATATTACTTCTGTTATAAAAAAATACGACATGAAAACAGTTAGGTTTATGGACTTCTGGAAAAAAGTGAGAGATAATGTTGCTTCTGTTATAGAAAATACGACATAAAAACAGTTAGGTTTATGGACTTCTGTGAAAAACTAAGAGATAATGATACTTCTGTTATAAAAAAATACGACATGAAAACAGTTAGGTTTATGAACTTCTGGAAAAAAGTGAGAGATAATGTTGCTTCTGTTATAGAAAAAACGACATGTTGAAAACCCTTGCAAAAAAATCAGTTTCGTGCGATGTATTATATCTGACGTAATCAGTTGTAATCAGTGCCTAATGAGGGACAGAGAGACAGCTGCACGTCTTTGTCTATCGAAGAGAAGCATAGAAAGGCGGACAAAAAATAATATATTATCTTAACAGGATGCTCAGTACACAGCAATTAGTTTATGTAACTCTTAAAGGATGTTGCGTATTCCGGTTGTTTGTTGTTGGATTTGTTTGTCCCTTTGGGTGTTCGTATATCGTATGGCAGCGAATCATGGACATTTGGTCAACCAGCAAAGAAATCCCTCAAAGTTTCAGAGATGTGGTTTTATAGATGAATGCCAACAATTTCTCGGAAAACCAAAATGAGTATTCTACTTGTTTAGTAAGAAGAGAAATCATTCAGACAAATTACTCGTCATCACAGGTTCAAAAGTTGTTTGTCCATCCATCCATCATGTGCCATGCGGATAAGCGTGGGCGTTCATGTTTTGCCTTCTCACTCGATCACCAGAGCTCCATGTTCCTGTCTCTACCATGCCACGTGGCCAAGCCATCCAGGTATTTACTTCTCGGTCTTCCTTTTGGTCTCCTCCCTTCGATCTTGCCAGTTGTCACCAAGTTCTCCAATTCATTTCTTCTCATAACATGCTCAAAAAATGTTGACTGTCTACGTCTAATGACTCTAATCAGTTTACGATCTTCATTTGTTTCTTGAAGGACTTGTTCATTGGTTTTTCTGTCTGTCCATGGTATTCTTTGCATTTTCCTCAGAAACAACATTTCCACAGCTATCAGATGTTTTTCATCTTGACTGCTTATTGTCCACGCTTCACATCCATACAAAATTACAGGTTCTATGTAGCACTTCGCCGGCTTCCTGGCCTAGAGGTTAGCGACTTTTCTCCGTAATCTCGTATACTCTTGTAGGTAACGTGACGGGGGGTGAGAATCAGCAGTGGTTCGAATCGCGTCGGTAACTTACGGGGTATGTGAGCCGGCCGCTCAGAAAGCAATGGTAAACTACTGAGCGTAATCTTGTCAAGAAATCAACAATCAGCTGAAAGATGCTGATATTGACAGAAATGTCCTGTAAAGGATATCAAACATATTTTTTTTTTTTTTATGTAGCACTTCAACACTTGTTTTCTCGTTTCAGTTGATATCTTTTTATTGGTCAGTATGTTTTTCATCTTGCAAAAGGCTACCATCGCAATGGCAATTCTTGTTCTAATCTTTTCAAGGCATCTCCCATAAGATTTTATGACTGTTCCGAGAAAGCTGTTTGTATCAGAATTTAAATACATCATTTCGTAATGATTTTGACATGATATTTTCAAACATCATAATAAAATTCACTACCT